>VMDO01016004.1:0-49385 GCA_007922755.1 Pedetes capensis
CCCCAGAGCTCTCTTGCCCAGAGAACTTTCAGCCATATGAGGACACAGTGAGAAGAGGGCAATCTGCAACCCAGGAGAAGCTCCTTACCAGGACGCAACCACACTGACACCGGATCTCACACTTCCAGTCTCTGGCACTGTGAGAAATAAACCTGTATTGTTTGTAAGCCACCCAGATGGTAGTACTTTATTATAGTGCTCTGTGTTAGTCCATTTTCTGTTGCTCAACAAAATACCTGAGACCTGGTAATGTACAGAGAGTAGAGGTTTATTTAGCTCACTGTTCTAGAGCCTGGAAAGTCCAGGAGGATGGGACCGACACCTGAAGAGAAGCACCCACTGGCTCCATTGTAAGATGGCAGAGTGCATCAGAGAGAAACAGAGCAATGCACCAGCTCCTGTCTCTCTCTTCCTAGTAAGCCACCAGCGACATCATGGAGACTTCATGACCTCATTCAGTTATATCCCGAAGGCTCCACCTACAAATACCACCAATATATAAATCTGGGGATGGCCTTTCCAACCCAGGAACTTTCCGAGGACACATTCAAGTCAGAGTAGAACCTAAACTGACTAAGACACCCAGGGATTCCAACCTGGCAGCTGTCTGTTTCCATCCTTCGATGAGAGAGAGATATGTTTGGAAGAACACCAATTATCCAGTCAGTCAGTCCTGAGCTCAAACACAGGCCTCCAGTTATGGGTGTTATATTCTAGTGTTGCCTTGGCAAGCCACTTTAGGATTTTTTTGTGTGCGTGTGGTACTGGGGATTGGAACCAGGGCCTCGCGCTTGCATGCTCTGCCAGTGCTGGACCACTGAGCTGCGCCCCCAGCCCATTTTTTACTTTTTGAGACAGGGTCCTGCTAAGTTATGCAGACTGCCTCTGGTCTCGAACTTGCAATCTTCCTGCCTCTACCTCCTGAGCTGCTGGGATTACAGGCATGTGCCACCATGCCCCGTTGCCACTTTAGGATTTTTGAGCCTCCATTTTCTCTTTTCTAAATGAGCTAATACTGACCATCACAGATTTGTTCTGAAGATTAGCAGTAAAGCTGGTGTACCACCTTGATTGGTCCCCTGAGCAAACCAACCACTTGGAAAATGCTTCCCAACTTCCTTGTCTGTAGAGACGGTTCTGTGGGCACAGAGGGCTTTGCTGGAGGAGGGCGACTGTGGTTGTGGACCGTCTTTTCTCTGGTGTCCATGACGGTTTTCCTGGCAGGTACTTAGAGTTTGAAAAGGGCTCTGTCTGGTTCCAGGATTCAAGATGCTGGGCTCGTGGTGCATCTCTTGGCGTGAGTGGAACCGCAGTGGTCAGTCAGAGAGAGATCGTGCTCTCATAAGCACCATGCCCATGAAAAATCTTACACTTCCTATATTTTACCAAGGTGCCTCTGTCTTCAATTCTGATTGATCTGTAAATTCAGAAGTTCAGACAAACATTCAAGAATGTTAAATTTTGAACAGCCTTCAAGTGAGAGGGCAGGAGGTGCCCTATTCAGGCTAAGGTGTCAGAGCCCTGCTGCTCAACACGAGTCTGGGAGAAGAGACTCCCTCCTACTTCAAAGGGTGCCCCATGTCCCAGAGTGTTAGGGTTTGGGGTTTGGGCCAGGGCGCATCTTATAGATCTTCCGGACCAGCCCCTTCTCCATGATGTGCTCCCCTGTCTGCTGTTTCTGCACTATGCTGGACCTCACTCTGGGACTTATTTATCTTGCATAACCTGCAGTGCTGTCATACCCACTTCACAGATGAGAACAGCGAGGCTTAGAGACTGACTTGCCTTAGGTCACGTGACACTCCGGGCTGCCCACCATGAACCTGCCCCTTTTCCTCACTTTCCCTGCCCCCTCTCTTACAGCTGCCTACTTTATGGCTTAGCCAATGGAGGGAGCTGAACCCAGGAGTGGGGAACAAAGGGCTCCCCCACAATCTTGAGATCTGCAGATGCAGAGCTGCTGGTGCCCTGGTCCTCGGGTCCCCTGCACGCCTCAGCCCGCCACACACAGCCCTGATGGCCCTCAGCCATTGTGGGTCTTACCTCTGCTCTTCAGGCCTGTGCGCTGAGCTTCTGTCTCTCTTCCCCCCAGGCCTTTCCCTGGGGTCCCTCAGAGTGGGTAATAACTGATTATTTGGGGATCCAGCCACCAGAGAGGCTCACTGCTGTGTCCCTGATGCTGGGGCTTTCATGAAAGTTCTGGAAGGTGAGGAAGGGTGACTCGCAGGAGAGTAGTCCCTTCATCTGTGGGTCAGGAGGCCACAGCCTGCCGCTGGCCTCCAACTCGTCCATCTACTCCCTTGTCTGCCTCGTGAGCCTGGAGACCGTGGCCTCTCACCTCTAGGGCCTAGGGAACCCTTGTCCACCAAGGTCCCCGGCTGAGGTTCAGAGTGGCCTGGTTTCGTGTGCTTTCTCCAAGTGCTCCTAGATATTGCGGGCGGGGTGGGGGGGGCGCCTGGGAAGCAAGTCCGTTTTGTTCACAGATGGACTTTCTTACTCGGTACAGTGCGTAAAATCAACCAAAGCGCCCTGGTCTGAGGCATAAGGCCATCTTGTTGCTTTGGGGTCCAATCCCTTCCCCAACCATATGGAGCATTTTTATGTGGTTGTCATTGTTGTTAGGTGCCGTCGAGTCGGTATCTGACTCATAACGACCCTCATAGGGTTTTCAATGGCTGACTGTTTCGGGATTGCCTTGGAGTGGCTTGCCACGCCCTTCTCCCATTTTTGCAGTGCTGGGAATTGAACTCAGGACCTCAGAGACTGCAGCGCAGCGCTCTACCCACTGAGCTAAATCCCAGCCCATATGGAGCATCTTTATGTCACTAGGACAGAAATCACATGAAGACTAGGTTAAAAAGAACTAATGACATAAAAGCTGTCTCCTGCGGCTGTCTACATGCTGGGTCTTTCCTTTTTTCCTCTCTTCTTCCCCCCCTCTTTTCTCCTCATCCCTCCCCTTCTTCCCTTCCCTTCTCTTCCCTTCCTTTCCCTCTTTTCCTTTCCCTTCCTCTCCTTTCTTTTCCTGGACAGAGTCTTATTCTGTAGCCCAGGCTGGCCTTGAACTCATGATCCTCCTGCCTCAGCCTCCCAAATGCTGAGATTACAGGCGGCTGCCACCAGGCCTGGCTCATGCTGGGCATTTTCTGTTTGCTTCTCCAAATCCCTGGTGCACCAGCCCCATTTCCATGGAAGACTCATCTCGTACCTTTCCACAGCAGCTCCCTTGCCTTGGAGTTCTCTTGGGTGCAGGGCTTGGCAGGCCCCAGGAGAGCAGGGGGGTGACAGCTGGGAGAAGGCTTGGCTCCCCACTTGCTAGGCTAATTTGTCACAGCTCCCATGGGGAGCCCACAGCGCCCCTTTAGCTGCTGTCCGGGTTTCTGATCTGCTCATTCCTGACTCCATTGAGCATAGAGGTGGTAGTGGTTCTCTGTGGTTGCCAGTCCTGGGGGCCTTGTTGATCTCTGTCCACTCCCTCCACTGTTGTAAATAGTCCCGTTATTGAATTTGCCCAGTCCCTGCCCTCAAGCATCCAGGACCTGGACACATGTCTGGTCATGTTAAACTGGCATTGGATTGCTTGTGCTCAATGTCTCTAGGCAGAAGGAGGACCAAATCCTGGGGTTGGTTGCTAAGGTTTATTTCTCTCCCTGGAGAACCATAGGCTTATGTGCTCTTGAAGCTCCCTCACACGTCTGCCTCTGTCCACGGTAGCCCTTCTGCCTGGATTTCCTTGGTCTCATCCAACAGGGGAATCCTACGCTGCTTTTAAGTTTCAGCACAGAGTTGGCTGTCCCTGCCAAGGCTCCTGTAGTCCCCATCCTTCCCTGTCGCTTTGGCTTTCTGAGCCACTTTTTCTCTGCATGAACCCAGCCTCAGGCTCCTCCCCCCTGGAATATGACCCTTCTAGTCTCTCTGCTTGTTGTTAGGTGCTGTTGAGTTATATCCAACTCATACTTGACCCTCATAAGGTTTTCAATGGCTGATTATTTCGGGATTGCCCCTGGAGTGGATTGCCATGCCCTTCTCTCATTTTTGCAGTGCTGGGAATTGAACCCGGGACCTCAGTGACTGCAGAGCATTGCTCTACCAACTGAGCTAAATCCTACACCAGATGGTTTGACACAGTGTCTGCAACAATGGGCCTAAACGTAAATAAGATCATGTGCCTGGCACAGAATTGGGAAGTGTTTGGATCTGCTGTACATAGGATTGCTATGAGTCGGACTCGACAGCACCTAACAACAACAGTCTCTCTGCAGTGGTGGAGACTGATGGCTACAAGCCACTCAATGCTTCCATCTCTTTTCAATTTTTTTTTTTTTTCAGTATTAGGGGGCTAAACCCACGGTATCACACATATTTTGCAAGCACTCTGCCATTGAGTTACACGTCCAGCCTCCTTTTGTTATTTTTTAAATTGAAACAAGGAGTCACTAAATTACACAGGCTGCTTCTGGCCTTGACCCTGCAATCCTCCTGCCTGAGACTTCCGAGCTGCTGGGGTTACACATGTGTGTCACCATGCCCAGCTAATGCTTCCATCTCTTGAGTGACTTTATGCCTTGGTAAGCACCAGTAAGTTTGGAATTCCAAGAGGATGATCAATTTTAGAATTTCAAATAGGAGGTCCACTTTGGAATTTAATTGTTGTTGTTGTTAGGTGCCATTGAGCGGTATCCGACTCATAGCAACCCTGTGTACAATAGGCAAAACACTATTGTCAGTGCTTTTCTGTTGTTCACAGGGTTTTCAATGGCAGACTGATTTTTGAGAGTGGGTTGCCAGGTCCGTCGTTGCCCAAGCCTCTAGCACCTGGCGTTCCCAGACTGTCTCCCATCCAAGTATTAACCAGGCTGGACCCTGCTTAGCTTCCGAGAACTGATGGGATCGGATGCCACAGGGCTATGGCTGCAGGCTTGGAATTTAAAGGGAAGGTAAATTGTGTTGAGAGAAATACCATCTCCTTTCTATCGCTGGAAGGGCTTTGCAGTGGAACCGGCATCCCTAGGCTTAGTTCCTCTTTCCGCTCCACTGCTGTGGTCTGGAGCAAGCCCCATGACTTCCCCGAGCTGGTGGTTCCTCTGCTGAGAACTGAGGCATGCTGGGAGGTGGCTGTGAGTTGGCCCATGGTGTGTGTGAATAGTATGGACCAGTGTTTCTCAATGTTTTGCTTATGGTCATCCCGCCTGCCCCTGAGCCTTTTTAGACCATTTCTTCCTTTCCCTGTGAAATCACACCCAGAAACCATCAGGATAGCTAAGAGAGCTTGGTTGGTCCCAGTGCCAGTTTTCACCCCATGGAGAATGCATGGTTTCGGTGATGCCTTCCTCTTTGGAAGCTGGCAGAACTGTGCAGAACATGGGCTGCACCACAGCCTGGCAGGGGCAGGCAGTCAGAGCACAGACAGAAAGGGAGTGCCATTCCAGCCTGCGCTCTGCAGAGCAGCCCAGTCTCTGTGCACGGTCACTGCCGAGACACCAGCTCGAGGCTGGATATCACTGCTGATTGGTGCAGCAGCCATGGGTTAAGACTCAGGCCCTGCAGAAGGGAACTCCCAAACTTGGGGAGGCAGAGGGAAAGCAACAGGGGCTGCCATCTAAGCATCGTGTGGGAGGGAAGCCTGGGGCAGGGCCTCCTCCCTGGGCAAGGTGGCAGTGACAATCAGGTGTCACACCTGATCCTCACACCTGCCACACCCAGGCTGGCAGAGACATTAGACTGAGGAGCAGACCCCGAAGGAGACTGGGCTGGCAGGGCAGGCGTGGAAATGGAGCCCAGGAGGGAAGCCGTGTAGCGTGAGGTCGACTTTGGGGCAGTGCATGGAACCGGGAGTCTGCGCCTCATGGAAGAGGCCCCTGCCTGGAGATTTCTGCAGCAGCTATTGCATTGGTGGCCTTTAATCTCCTTTGTTCTGGTGAGGTGACGCAGTTTAGCCAGCGGACACCAGAATGAGGTGGTGATGTGGCCAAGTGTCTTTAACACAGCTGCCTGGAGCACGTCCCCAGGTCTCCAAGCAACAGTCTGGGGCTTGGCGCCCTGACTCAGCCTCACTCTGTCCTCCCTCTTCTGACAGGCGGCACATCCTTCATTATTTATCACTCGCCTGGCCTCCGATGTGCCCATTTCTGCTTTGCCGCTGTGTGTGCGGTCTCCTGGGCGACTCCAAATCTCCGCAAGCAAGGCAGGTCATAAATTCCTAACAAGCTACCTGTCAGTTTGCTCCCTCCATAGATCCTTCCGCCTCGCTCTCATTTTTCTTTTTAATCCTTCTCGTCAAAGGGTCATGCTAGTCATCCCAGTCACCTTTTCTGTGATCGCGATTCGCGATTGGTCTGCAGCGTTGGACATTAGCGACTGTGTCAAGGGGTGAGGCTCCTGGGGAGTCCCCCCTCCTGTTCTCCCCCCCCAGCTTCATGTCAGTCCTCTTTGCTCCTTAGCAGAATCTAGCTGCACGCCCTCCAAAATCATCTATTCGACCATGTCCAATGAGACAGGGCTTCTCTGGGAGAGAAGGGGCTGGAAACAGCAGCTGCATTGGACACGCCGGGGCTGGTCATCGCGCCTGCTCTGTGTACTGCTCAGAGTGCTAAATCCAGAGGGGTGAGGGGAGGCCAGGCACTGCGTGGCTCCGCCTGAGGGGATCCCTGGGCTTTCCTGGGTTTCCTCTCCCCACCCCCATGCTGTGCTGGAAATGCACCTCCTGGAGACCAGGGGACCCTGGGGCCCAGGGTTGGTGCCCAGCTCCATCGTTCCCCAGTGTGTAAACAGGGGCCGCGGCCCCTCCCACCCCCGGGGAGGGGGGTGTTGTGAAAATGGAAAGAAATGGCCCAGTGTAGGCTGAGCTCCAGCAGGGCGTTGCGACAGGCACCGGATCAGCGGTGGATGCGCCTGTTATTAATTATTCCTTCGTGTGGGGGGACCCGAGCCCGCAGCAGAGGGGGCTGGGAGGCTGGGGCCAGCCTCTCCCCCATGAATAATTCATCACAGTCTCCTGCGAGGCGGCTCCTGGCAAGCACTGCAGATGAATTCAGCTGTCACGGGTGGGCGTGCGCGAGAGCAGATGGGATTCCCCAGTCACGTGCGCCTGCAGACGCGGGACCTCAGACGCGCCACGCGCGGAGGAAGCCCTGCTTCTTGGAGGAGCCCGCGGGAACCTCGGCTTCTGCAAAGGGAGGCGGCGAATCCGCTGCTGCTGCCATATGGGGCAAGAGCTTTGTTCTGCTCTGAAAGAAAGGGGCGTTTTCTGCCTTGCAGTGTCCTTGACATCGCCGCACAACATTTTTAAACATTGGGGTGCACCTGTCTCCTGGGAATGACAGGATCAATGTATTAATTATTTCTGTAACCATTTCATGCCCACTATGCTCCAGGGCGTGTTGGGCATGGGTGAAGGGCTAAATGGAGATCTTTATAGAATGTTTTAGAAACACGGAAGGAGGGGCTTGCGGACAGAGTAGGGGTCTAATATATAACTACTGACTGAAAGCTGCTTCTCCCAGCCTGAGGCAGTCAGGGAAGTCTTTCTGGAGGAGGTGTAAACTGATTTTTTATTTCCAGTACTGAGGGGGCTGGACCCAGGGCCTCTCACATACTTTGCCAGCGTTCTGCCTCTGAGCTGCACCCCCAACCCCCTTTTTTTATTTTTTAAATTGAGATGGGGTCTCGCTAAATGACACAGGCTGCCTCTGGCCTGGAATCTGTGATCCTCCTGCCTCCTCCTGGTGAGTCGCTGGGATCGCTGGCATGTGCTACCTCGCCTAGCTCGTAAACTAACAGTTGCAATGTGAGTGGGAGGAACCTAGTTGAAGAGGGATTTTGAGAGCACAGTGTTTTCAGAAAACTATCAGCAGACTGACTAGGCAGGAGCCAGGTGCTGTAAGCCCTGGGGCACCCCATAGGTTTGCACATGGTCCTGCTCAGTTTGCCCAGGATCCCACTGAGCCACTGCAGGGTACTGGGCTGGAGCAGAACGTGACATCGTCTGTACTGTGGCAAGAGCACCCTATCGGCAGCACATGGGATGGGGGCAGAAAGGAACCTGGGAACCTGTGAGATAAGTCAGTGCTTTCGTTCATTCACTCAGTTAATTCATCCTCTCCCCTTTTGCGTATTCAACACGGATTTCTGGGACCCCAGGTGTGTACCGCCCTTTGAGGTATCAGGGAAGAGAAGGGCCACAAAACCCACGCTGAGAGGTGGGCGCAGGGAGTCAAGGCTGCCTCTCGGCTCATGACAGTGCCAGGCTGCTTTCTGTGGAGGAGCTCAGCACTGGGTCTGATGGGGGTCCCAGCAGAACCCTGTTTTGCTGTTGAGGTCCACCTGTAGATATGGCGTGTGTTCCAGAGGTGCTGCTGGACAGTGACCACCTGTCCTCTCTCTGGTGTCCTGGGACAGGAGGAGACCACACTGTCCTCCCTTCTGTACCAGAATCTCTGTGGGGCCATCATGGTGGCCTCGCACCTGCATCTGTGAGTTTGCCAGGCTTCTTTCCATTGGCCGGGGGCCCAGCTGTGGAGTGAACAAGTGTTGCATACTTACGTTCAGTCAGCTCAGCAGGCCAGTGACGTTTACAAAGGGATGATGATGATGATGATGATGATGATGGTGGTGGTTGTTGTTGTTGTTGTTGTTATTATTATTGCATGCCTGAAATGCTGGACGCTGGCTGAGATGGTTCGTTATTCTTTTGGGACAGAAATGTCCACCCTGCTTCCCTTGCTTCTAATAGCCTTCCTGAGCATCTTTCCCCCAAATAGTTGTGCTCTCTGGGCCACCTGAGTCAGGATCACGTGGAAGAAAGGATAAAAGGTGGGTTCCTGAGCCTCATGCAATCTTACTGAATTAGAATTTCCTGGAGGCGAAGCCATGGAGCTTGCAGTTTTAGTCACTTTCCTTAGTGATACTGAAGCTGTTTCGGTCTGGAGAAGCAACAGTGTACAGCACAAAGCCTCTTCTGGAATCAGCCAGGGGCTACCGGCTGAGCAAGTGTGGTGTATCCAACACTGAGCTTCCTCCTTCCTCCAGCCTGAGAGGTCCCTGAGGGGAACCTTCTAGGATGCAATAAGGAGGGAAGCTAGCCTGAAGCCAGGGTAAACCCCCGGGGGCTGAAGTCTCACAAAGCGCCAGTTGCCCCTGAATCAGTGGTTAAAAGCCAGTGGCACTGAACAGGGTGGATGCCTGGGGCAGAAGCAGCAGCCACACGATCTATCATTTCCATTGCTATCTCCACCCTTGTGGGAAGCTGGGCTCCATCCTTCCATCAAAATTCTTCAGCCACAGCTTGTCTGAGGCTTAGAGACTCAGTAGTTCCGCAGTTGCTTGGAGTCCCAGGAATGATCTTAGGGTGGGTCGCAACGTGCCTGGTCTTGGAGCTGCTTCCAGCTCCCACAGATGGGGCCATGAAGAGAAGGGGACAGCAAAGGGCAGGAGGCGGTCTCTTGTATGGCTCTGTTGCTGCTGCTGTTGCTGCTGCTGATATTTGGTTTTCTGCTGGCAGCTGTGGACATTTAGAGCCTCTGGCTCCTCCCACAGGCCTTTTATGGGTCCCTGGGAACCCCATCTTCGCCAAGCCTGTTCCACTTGGGCATGTCCGCCTCTGGTAGCATCTCTCCAGGGCTGTCCTCTTAGCTGCTCCACACAGGCCCCCTCGCACCCCTTCCTGCCAAGAGCGCCTGTTGTCATTCTGCCCTCCTGGGTCTCCCATCATCCCCTGGGCCCAAGCCTGCTGGGACACTCAGCTGTGAGAGCACAGTGACTTCATCTGTGCTCTGCTGCTTTGGCCAGCCCCTTTCCAGGCCCCTTTTCATCCTGTGTCCCCAAGGTCTGGGCACACTCCATCCTCTGCAGGTGGCCACTGAAGCGCTCCCTGCTAGGTGTCAGGCCCTCCTTACCCCTCCAGAGGGCAGAGAATTCACAAGATGCCTAGGAACCCCTTTTAAAAAATGCTGTCATGCCGAATGTGGTGGTGCACGCCTGTAATCCCAGCAATTCGGGAGGCAGAGGCAGGAGGATCGCAGCTTCGAAGCCAGAGGCAGTCTATGTAACATAGTGAGACCCTGTCTCAATTTAAAAAATAATGTTGTTATTGTTGTTAGGTGCCGTGGAGTCGGTATCCGGCTCATAGCGACCCTCATAGGGTTTTCAATGGCTGACTGTTTCGAGATTGCCTAGGGAGTGGATTGCCAGACCCTTCTCCCATTTTCGTGGTGCTGAGAATTGAACTTGGGACCTCAGAGACTGCAGCGCAGTGCTCTACTAACTGAGCTAAATGCCAGCCTTAAAAAATAATAGTAATAAGGAAAAGGGCGCTGGGGGTGCTGCTCTGTGGCAGGACACTTGCAAAGTGTGCATGAGGCCCTGGATTCAGCTCTCCCGCTGTCCAGTATTGCAAAAAATAAAGTCGTTGTCACCTTCTCAGGTGCCATACTTATGCACATTTAAAGTAGCTGGTAGGCTTGGGGCTCCTAACTGGCATTCAGCAGCCAGCTCTGGGCAGACCTGTTTAGCTGGCCCAATACCCGCTCCTGGGCGTGGCTGCCCCTGTGTAGCGTCAGCGTGACCCGCAGCCTTACAGAAATGGGACTTCTTAGACCCACCCGAGATCTAGGGAGTCAGGAGCTGCTGGAACAAGATGCTCAGGCGCTTTGCGTGCACAGCGACGTCAGAGACCCTCTTGTCTGTGCATCCCCTTGAAAAGTGGGGGCGGGTGGTAGCTGTTGTACAAGAGCCTGGCTGAAACCAAGGCAAAGAGTCCCATTTTGCCATCTGTCACTTCATTTATAAACTAGCTAAGCAGTCTCCAAATCTCTCTCTCCCAAGTTACCACAGGATGACATGACCTGGGCATTCAGGGACCTCATTCTCTCCCAATTCTTGCTGGGAAAACAGGACTATGGCTTTCTGCAGAGCTGTGGTTGAAGGGGATGCATTACATCTGCCCTGCTCTCCTTAAGGACCTACCTGAAAAGGAAATGATGGCATTGCTGCTGACTGGCGATTTCTGGGTCCTCACTATGTGCCAGGCACCATGACAGAGCCTTGCCTTGCAGGGCATTTCCTTGTGGACTTTGCCCATGGGCCTCTTATAATGGAACCCCCAGGACAGCTTTCTTTCTCTGGTGGACCCGTTTGCTTCTTTTCACCTGGCCACAGTTCTTCCGTGTGTCCTGGTTTGCAAGGAGCTTGGGGTTTGTCTTGTAGCCAACTTGGCCTCTTTCTCCTCCTCCCCAATTTGAAAATTTTTTAGTTTCACTGCCACGTTCTCTATTTATTTGCACTCACCTATGTCCTTTTCAAATTAGCAATGGTATCAAAAAGTGTTTAAGTGAATCCTTCCTTTAAAATAACACTCCTCATAACAATCTTGAGTAAACAGTGACGACCAGCACTTTAAAAAGAGGATGTGACTGGATAAAATCATTGTATACAAAACATTTCTAAAAATGACCTGCATAAGCAAAGGGCACTTGTGATCATTGTTGTTGTTGTTGTTAGGTGCCCTGGAGTTGAGTCCAACTCATAGTGACCCTCACAGGGCTTTCAATGGCTGACTGTTTCGGGATTGCCCTAGGAGTGAGTTGCCACATCCTTCTCCCACTTTGCGGTGCTGGGAATAGAGCTCGGGACCTCAGAGACTGCAGAGCAGTGCTCTACCAACTGAGCTAAGTCCCAGCCCACCTGTGATCATGGTCAGGGATAATTGTTCCAAGTGATCTATTTGATTGTAGCCATCAGGCTAACTCAGTCTTATAAGTGGACTGCATATCCAGCTGCCTAAGTGTCCTCTCTGAAGTCTTTCTCCTCCCTTTCAATATGGACTGACCTCTAAAATAGTTAGAACCCCAGGCTGGCCAACAGGGAGCTGCAGGATGAATTAGGTAAGGTGTTCATTATTCACTAGTATTTCCTAAACGCCTGCAGCCATAGCTCTGTGGCATCCGATCCCATCAGATCTTGGAAGCTAAGCAGGGTCAGGCCTGGTTAGTACTTGGATGGGAGACCGCCTTGAACACCAGATGCTGTAGGCTTGGGAGAAGGACCCAGCAACCCACTCCCAAAAATCAATCCACCGTTGAAAACCCTATGAACAGCAGAGAAGCAGTGACAGTAGTGTTTCCCTTGTTGTATGCAGGGTTGCCATGAGTTGGATACTGACTCGACGGCACCTAAGCACCACCACCGCCATTTCCTAAGCATCTTCCACCTCTCTGGCACTGGGTTGTAAAGGTAAAGAGTGAGTTATGGTCCCTATCCCAGAGGAACTCACAGTCTAACAAGATACATGTATACTCATGCAGTAAAAATGCACAGTGGGACCAAAAAGTACTATGCAGAGGTCCATGAAACTTGCTGTGGATATGTGGAAGATGGAACTGTTTTGACGGGAACCCTAAAAGTGTGGATGGACAAGGTAGCATTCATGCTGGATCTATGACTGCATAAAGTTGGGAAGAACATTTTGGGTGAAGGTCAGAGAATCAGGAGCTATATCTGGGTGTTCTTAGGTCCCTCCAGTCTAGCACAGCATCAGATATAGAATTGGAGTGCAACACAAGTCTGTAGAAGAAATGCACCAAACAAATTAAAGTCTTAAACACTTTCTGAAGGCACGTTGGGCTCAACTTTGAAAAAGTGCTAAAGGTATGAGTTGCTGTCACTTTATAAACAATATCCCATAATAATGTGTTGTCTGTGTTCTCAACCCTGGGTAGCTGTG
The DNA here is from genome assembly GCA_007922755.1 of Pedetes capensis. Lineage (NCBI taxonomy): Eukaryota > Metazoa > Chordata > Mammalia > Rodentia > Pedetidae > Pedetes > Pedetes capensis. The sequence continues at coordinate 12,719 of VMDO01016004.1, forward strand.
AGCAACTTGGGGAAAGAGACTCTAGGAGTTCTTTATGGCTGCATAATAAATCACTACAATTAAGTGGCTTAAAACACCCCAAAAGATCCTACAGATCAGAAGTCCTTGCACTCTGTCCTCTGCCAGAATCCTGTGAGACAGAAATCAAGGTGTCTGGCAGAGCTGCATCTCCTCTGAGGCCCAGGACCCACTTCCTGGCTCACTGGTGGATTGTTGGCAGAATTCAGTCCTTTTTGGTTGTAGGACTGATGCCTTGCTGGCCTGCTGGTTGGTAATCAGAGTTTGTTTTCAGCTCCTGGACACTGAGGACCATTTGCTACCACCTAGCCCTATCTCTTTCTATTACAGGCAGTGTGCACCTCCCTTGCTTTGATTCTCTGACCTCTTTTAAGAGCTCACCAGATTAGACCGGGCCCACCCAGGATAACCTCCCTTTTGATTAACTCAAGGCCACCTAGGACCTTGATTATACCTGCAAAATCCCTTCTGCCAGGCAAGATAAAGTAACCATAGGAGAGCTAGCCTGTCATAGTCACAAGCCCTCCTCACTCAAGGGAAAGGCAGGCACACTAGGAATGGGGATTGTGTGGGACCTCTCACAACTCTGCTTACTTCAGGGCTCACAAGTCAGCCTACTTAACTCACCCCTGTGTCTGCCAAGCCCAGCACAGGGAACAGGGCCAGGTGTTCATTGCATGAAGGTCAAGAAGAAGCCTGGATATGGGACACAGCAAGGACTCCGGTGCACCCCAAAACACGCTCCAGGTGCAGAGGCAGAAGAAGACTCACTCTCTTTGGCAAACAGGCTGGAGACATCATTCGATTCTTGGAAGTATCTCCATGGAGTCACATGCCAATGTTTTCTAGGGAGAACTTTGGAAAACCTATTCCATCTCCTCCATTTGAAAAGCAGGCCTCTTGATTTAGTCCGTGTAGCTTTAACAGGGGGAAAAAAAAGATGTTACCCGGCATTGATGGTCCACACGATACTTTGTCTATGGTAGGTAGCTTAATTATTCATGGAGTGGGTGAGTGGGTGGGTGAATGAATGAGTCCATTATTACTAATTTAATGTGTTTACCCACTCCTTCCTTAAGCTACCCACCCAGCAACTGGCAGCCAGTCATTCAGCATCCTCTTACTGCCCTCTGCATGTTCTGATGGCCTGCAGAGCTGGAGCTGTAAACCAGCCACAGCCCGTCCCTGCGCATTTAGCAGAGCTCATTGAGATGTGGTCTGGGGCTACTTGAACTCCAGTTCCTTGGGAGCCTGTGGAAAACCCAGATTTCTGAGTTTGACTCACTGGAGGTAGCTTCAGGAGGACGTATTTTTTACAGGCTTTCAGGGTAGTGAGGACAATGGAAGGCTGAGAGCCACTAGCCACGTAGTGGTGGTGGATGTCACACGCACGTGGCCCTTTCATCATGGGCACTCAATGCTGTGCTTGGAGGAAGAGGGTGGGCACAGAACTGGGACAGCAGCATTCAAGGGAAAAGGATTAGACAGGAGAGACACGGGGACAGTGATGGCCAGGAACAAAAAGTACCACGGTGCCTTGATCCAGGGGATGGAATTGAGGCACACCCCTCCTCGGTGCAACAAATGCTACACACAGTGGTTTGTTCTGAATCCAGTTTAACCTGGCTGAATCCAGTTTAATCTGGCTCTAAGCCTGTCCTTTTCAGGGTGAAGAGAAAAACTGAGAGGTTTGGTTTGGGAAGCTGGAAGCAGGGGTGCCCAGCCTGGGAGCATGGAGGGCTGGCTCAGTGCGCAAAAGGAGCAGGTGAGGAGATCAGTGGGCACCATGAGGACTGGCACTGATGATAGCGGACTGTGTGCGGGAGTTTTTTTTGTTAAATCAGTGGATTTTAGATATGCTTGCCACAGGGGAGAAAATGGGCAGCCTGTTCCACCGTAATGGCTATTTTCCTACATACATGTATCATGCCACATCATGTCGTGTGCTTTCAATAGATCCACAATAAGATTCCTTTTTTGTGTTTTGGTGTTTGTTTTTGAGGCAGGATCTCGCTGTGTGGCCCCTGTTGGCCTTGAACTCTCCATCCTCCTGCTTCAGCCTCTGGAGTGCTAGGACTCTAGGCAGGAGCCATCAGGCCCAGCTAATAAAATGCATTTTTAATGAAAAGGAGGGAGTAAAAGAACCTCTCATTTTCCCTTTCTCCTTTGAAACTCTCATCCCATTACCTTCCCACCATGTTAAATTACCTTGGCCCTTCGCTGTCCTCTCACACACTCCATCCCAAACTCCACTTGATCCAGCAAGAAAGTCCCCCTCTCCCAGCCAGGCTCAAACAGCCTGATTAATCATTATCTGGGCAGTCGTTGTTGCCATTAGGTGCTGTCCAGTCATTGTCTGACTCATAACCACCCTACATACAGCAGGAGAAACACTATTGTCAGTGCTTCTCTGCTGTTCATAGGGTTTTCAATGGCAGATTGTTTTTTGGGAGTGGGTTGCCGGGTTCTTCTCCCAAGACTACAGCACCTCATGTTCCCAGGCGGTCTCCCATCTAACTACTAACCAGGCCGGGCCCTGCTTAGATTCTGAGATCTGACAGGATCAGATGCCACAGTGGTACGGATGCAACCATCCGGGCAGTACGTGGAGTTAAATATTTTGAAACAGCACCGTTCTTTCCCCTGGAAGGGTGAATTACCCCATAGCCTTGTGAAATTGGAAAATTTGACATTCTTACTCCCAGTTCACAAATGATGAAGCTGTTGCATAGAGAATTGAAGTCACCCACACGTGGCCACCCACGTGGGACCTGCCTGCCCGGCTTGTTCTCTGTGGCTGAGCGAGCGCTGGGGTTGCCTTTCGTGATGTGTAAGCTGCCAGGAAGTGAAGTTTTCTGAAGAAGCAGTTCTGCTTCAGGGCAGGACCTGCCCCCTCATGCCTCTTGCTCTGTGCCACCCTTCTGGAGTCCTATGCTCCACCCCTGGTGGGAGGTCCCTGCACCTGGAGGGGGCACACTCTCACATGCCAATGCCAAATCTGCAGTGTTTCTCACATGAAGAAATGGTGGTGGAGTGAAGAAAGGATCGAGCCCTACGACAGCGTTCTCTTGCCTCGGCATGGCAGGACTTCCGTGTTAACTTGTCAGTCTCCACCATGAGCCAAAATCTCTGGGAGGCAGGAGTCTGCCTGTTCAGCTTTGCAACCCACCGTGGTGCCCCCTTGCAATCCCTGGCACCGAACAGGTCTGGGGTAGAATGAGGTGCTCACCAGCCAACCACATCTTGAAGTCCACCCACTGGGTCCTGGGAAAATGAGCATTGGTAGCTCTCCCACCCTGGAGCCCATATGCAAAGGGATCTTTGGAAGCAAGATGTATTCTCTCCCTGGGAGGCTGGGTGTTTGTGGTGATTGTAGGATGTGCAATGTCTCAGAGCTGGTTTTTGTGGAATTGGCAGCTTCATGCAGCTGGGAGAGTTCCCCTGGAGGATGGGTGGCTCATGGAGGGTCCAGTTCCCTTCTTACATCTCTGTGCACATGCAGCAGTCCAATATCTTCTCTCTGGTCCTTTTCAAATTCTTGCCCAGGGGCAACTCTGTGGCACACTTTTGAAGACTAGAAAATGATCCAAGGGCATGTGTCTTCTGCTCCCCTGGCGTTCCTTGTTCCTTTCCCCAGGATCAGTGTGGCAGGAAATCCAGGATTTGCATTCCTACGGACGTGCGCTGAAACCCTCCTTAGTCTCTGTGGTCGCGGTGCATCACATAGGGGTCTCCTTTCTCCTCATCTGGAGACAGGCCAAGGGGTTACTGGGGAGACTGAGAGCAGAGTTTCTATATGAAGTTCCTGGTGCTATGTAAGATGCTTGAGGAATATTAAGTCCCTTCCTTTTGTCATCCACCTGAGTGTCCCATGATGGAGCTTAGACAGGAACCAAGAGAGACACAGAACCAGTGGGAGAGATGCCTTATTAGTCCTAGCTGGACTCCTGGGCCAGGGAGAGACACTTGGGACCCACAGAGAAACCAAAACCTTCTGTAGGAGCCAAAGGCAGGCATGACATGCTTTGTTCTGAAGTGCTCCTCTTCGTTTCCTCCATGGTGCCACTGCTACTGCCACAGTTGTTACCCTCGGCATGCCCTGTTGCCTCTCTATGCCCCCCAGTCCTCTCTGTAGCCCATCCATTTGGCATGTCCTGTCCTCTCCCAGGTGCACCTCTTCATGCCACCAGTGCTTATGGAGTGGCTTTTAAGGCATCTACACAGTAGTGGCTAATTGCCAACTCATAGTCCAATCATGTCATGGTCATACAGGATGTATATCCAGAAGGGTACATAAGATAACAGTAGGCGCTCATGCGGGCGGTTACACAGCAGTGATTCAGCATGATGAATACGGTGCATGCGTTAGTTGGGGGAGCATGCGTTGCCACTGTCCCGTTATCTCTGCCTGTTTACATTTACATTATCATTTGGGTCAGCATGACCAGGCTCAACCCATATTAAGGGATTTACTGTGAGGAATTGGCCTCTGCGATTACGGGGCTGGCGAGGCAAGTCCAGAATCCTTATAAGAGGCTACCGGAAAGGGAAGATTGGAGCTCTTAGCCCCTGCCCAGAGAAGGCAGGATTTTCTTTTCACCAGGGAAGGCATGCCTCTGCTGTTAAGACCTTGAAAGCTGACACTGATTGGTTGAACCCACCTGGTTATCTAGGATGGTCTGTCTTAAGGTCAACTGATGACAGCCTGGATCCACATCTATAAGTTAGCTGCCTAGGAAATAATTTGATGTTCTGTTTAGGAATTGAGGATGGTCTATAGCTAAGCTAACACATCAGAAGACCATCGTCGGTCTTGGCCAGAGAAAGTGGGAATCCAGGGACTTCCGGGGGCTTTCTCAGAGGCCAAGAGCCTTTCTTCCCCTGGAGATTCAGAGATGTGGCCCTTCTGTCCTCTCAGAACCACTGACCTGTAGGGCATCCCCTTGTCTCTGCTCCTTCTTCCTCAACTGAAGCTTCCCTGGGCTGTCCCATCTCTCCATTGGCTGAGTTTATGGAACAGAATGAGAGATGGGGCAAATCTGGGACATGTTGGTCAAGCCATGGGGCCAGGCGATGGGGGAGCAGGCGGTGGCATTTGCTGTCAGGTGAGAATCCTGGAGAAGAGTTTCAAGAGCAGCCATGCAGAGGAGATGGTGCTGAGCCCACCCTGCGGTTATGGCTCTGTGCTGAGGCCAAAAGAGTGAGCATAAGCCAGGCTGGAGCGCATTTCCTGATGTTTCCTAAAGATGAAGAGCAAGGTCCCTATTCTTTGAGGATCCACCAGACTAGCAGCGAAAACAGTTGTGGAAAGGGATATTTCTTGCAGGTTAAGCTTGGGTACCCTGTGCACGTGGCAGGAACAAATCAGGAGGCTAGGGCAGGGCAGGCAAAAGAATCCCCCTGGTAGGTAACCCTCCAGCTGGGTTTGAAGGATTCACAGGCATTGGCCAGTGGAAAGGGAATTACACCTTTTTCTCTGAGACTTTCCAAGTTCACAATCTACACAGTTCCGGGTGGATAGTGGTTGTTCCTCATCAGGCAGGGTTTCTGGGGCCTGGGGAAGAGGCACCCATCACATTTGCCCAGGCTTGCATGCTGCATAAACATCCTGATTGCTAATTAATGAGCCCAAAGCTGCCTTTGTTCCCTTGTGCTGGCCTGGCGTGTGGAGCAGGCTACTCTCTCGACCACAGACATGGGCTGCACGTCTGCACACAGAAGGTTCAGGATGCCTCAGGCTGGAAAGGCCACAGGAGACTGGCCAGCGACAGGGGTAGTGGTGGCCTAGAGGCACCTGTGAACCAGCTGGGGTGAGAGGGCTGCCACAGACCCACAGGATAGCTCAGGAGTATAGCTGTCACTGAGCTAAGCCCTCATTTGAACATTTTCTTGCATTGGAAAACAACTTCATTAATATATTTTATTTTATAGCACAGTTTTATGTTTATAGAAAAATTGAACAGGCCAGGTGCAGTGGTGCACGCCTGTAATCCCAGTGGCTAAAGAGGCGGAGGCAGGAGGGTCGCAAGTTCGAGACCAGAGGCAGTCTGCATAACTTAGCGAGACCCTGTCTCAAGAAGTAAGAAAAAAAAAGGGCTGAGGGCGCAGCTCAGTGGTGCAGCACTTGCACAGCATGCAAGCGTGAGGCCCTGGGTTCAACCCCCAGTACTGCAAAAAAAAAAGAAAGAAATATTGAACAGACTATAGAGTTCCCATGTGTTCCCCTCCCCCTCCACATGTAATCTCCCCTATTATTGCGTTAGTGTGGCACATTTGTTATAACTGATGCAGCAATAGGGATCCAGTATTATTCCCTGGAGTCCCTAGTTTACATATGGCTCACTGTCTGTGTTCTGTGGGTTTGTGCCTTCTGTGGGTTTGGGCTAATATGTAATGTCATGAATCCACTGTTAGTTTCCTACTGAATAGTTTCACTGCTCTAAACATCCCCTGTGTTCCACCTGTCAGAAGTGGTTTTGAAATAGCATTCAAGGCCTTCAAATGAGCCAGGAGAGCATTCACAACAACCTACTGGGTCATTCTGGGCTCTGCTGGGAGGCAAGTGGGAGGTTACACACCACCATAGCAGTCTGCATTGCTTCTCTGAGTGACACTGTGCTGGCGGTTTGCATTTATTTAGCCGTGGTTTGTCTTTTGTAAGAGAGAGAGAGTAAGAGCACACGCTTGGTCGGCCTGCTCACCCGAAGCCAGCAATGTGCTTGCCACCCAGCACAATGCAGTGTGGGAAGTTGCCTGGGCCCCAGGCAGATTCTCAACCTAAGCTTGTTCTCAGGAGCCACAAGAAAAGTTAGCATGCAGCAGGCCAGAGGTAGAAAGAAGAGCAATGTGGATGGGCCACCCTGTCCTTGGATGGGTCACCCACACCAGCTGGTGGCGCTGTTGGTGGAGGCTATGGAAACTTTGGGAAGTGGGATCTAACTTTGTGGAAGTAAGTCACAGGGGGCGGGTCTTTGGAGGTTTTTACTGAGACCCGCAGCCTTGGTTGCTCTCTGCCCTCTGTCCTGTCAAGCTGTGAAGTTGCCTGCCCAGCCACCATGACTTCCGACTCCATGGACAAAATCCTATAATGGTAAGCCGCCAACAAATATTTTCTTCGCATAGGATCGCTTTGGTCAGTTTTTCTGCTACAGCGAGGACAGCTGACCAACACAGTTGGGTGTGCTGAGAGACAGTGAGAGAGAGAGATCTGGTCTTAAGGCTTAGCTTCATTTGCAGTAATGGCTATTGTTGTTAGGTGCCATATAGTCATTTCCGACTCATAGCTACCCATATGGGTTTTCAATGGCAGACTGTTTCGGGATTGCCTCGGAGTGGGTTGCCACTTCCTTCTCCCGTTTTTATGGTGCTGGGAATTGAACTTGAGACCTCAGAGACTGCAGAGCAGTGCTCTACCAACTGAGCTAAATCCCAGCCCAAATGTTGTGTTGTTGTTAGGTGCTATCAAGTTGTGTCCGACTATAGCGACCCTCACAGGGTTTTCAATGGCTGATTGTGTTGGGATTGCCTCAGGAGTGGATCGCCACATCCTCCCAGTTTGGTGGTGCTGGGAATCGAACCCGGGGCTTCAGAGCCTACAGAGCAGTGTTCTACCAACTGAGCTAAATCCCAGCCCGCAGTAATGGTAGCCAGTATTTATTGCGCGGCTCGTGTAACACTCCCAGCAACTTCTTTTTGCGGGGTTCTGTTAATGTTCCCAGGTAACAGGTGAGGGAACCAAGGCTGAGAGAGGTCCCTTGCCTAGGAGGCAGTGCTGGGTCCTGGCAGGAGCCAAGTTGGGTGGGAGGGAGTCCAGCTGTCAAGTCCTTACTCCTCTCCATCAGGCGTATGGGATCCACGTGGGAGATGTGCTGAAGAGGCATGTGCAAGGGGCTTGGGGTGGTCTGGAACAGCCAGGAGGGCAGGACGGGCCACATGGTGAGACCACAAAGATAGCAGTGAGACTGGAGACCTAGGAGGCTGGGGGTGGGAGGCTGAGGTTGAGCCTTGGGGCATGGTAACGCCTTGACCGGCACTCAGGGGGATTTGAGAAGCTCTTGGAGAGCCTCGAGGGGTTCAGGTATAAGAAGGTCTCTGGCTCCTGTGTTGAGCTTAGATTGGAGAAGGGAAGGACAGAAAGTCGGTTGGAAAAGCGCTCAACTCAGATCTGAGTTGGCCAATCAGAAGGTCGGGGCCAGCAGGCTCCTGCAGGCTCTGACCCAGGGCAAGGAGTCAGCCAGGAAGCCAGGTTCCAGGGCACCTAAGGAACTCATTCACACAGCTGTGTAGAACAGAGGCCGTGCTGAGCTCTGCTTGCAGGGAAGGGAGCACCCAGGATTCCCACCTTATAGAGGAGGAGGCGTGGGCTTGGGGAGAGTGTTGTCAGGTAGCTGGTGAGGCGTGGGTGCCAGGATCCTGGGGGTGGGAGGAATCAGCCCTGTCTCCAGGTGTCTCACCGTGGAGTGGGGCGCCCCCCGCGTGACAGTGTGATCCGGTAATTACTCTGGCGTAGGCGCCTGTGAAGATAGAGTAACCCAGCAGAGGCGAGCTCCTGGTGCTTGGTATCTGTAGAGTGTCAAGAGTTACGGGATCTCAGCTTTGGGGTTCTGGCCTGGGATCCCTCCTTTCTGCCATCTCTGTGGACCTCAGATATCCACTGCCTCCTGAGGCCAGGACGGCGAGGGATGGTATAGGAGGAGGCTGACAGCAGGGGAGGCAGGGGTAAGGGGAGCCTGCGTCCATGGGAGCAGCATCATCCCCAGCAACAGGCAGCCGGTCCCTTGCCTTCTAACGCCACTGCTCTCTTGAGAGCTTCCGGTGCACACCATCGAGTGCCCTGGAAGGTGGCGAGGCCCCCCGGAAAGCCAAGGCTTGGGTTGCCCTCCGGGCTCACAGAGCTGAGACCTCAGTCTGTAACTCCTTAAAGAGTGCCTGTTGCCAATTTTTAACAAGACCTGGGATGCAAGTTGATTCTACTGCATACACAGATGTGTTGTCTGAACGTCTACACGGCACTCGTGTCTCCTGTCCTTGCCACGTACTCTGCAGCTCTGTGGCCACCTCCCCTTGAATGGTCAGGTGCCTCCAGGAGCTTTCTGTTTTGCTTGAAGGGCGGCTGACATCCTGCTGCACTGGCGGGTCTTTCCTGTGTGCAGGCGTCTGGACTCATGGTTGCGGCTCTTATTCTGGCTCTCTGGGGATCAAGTTGAACTTCCCTTGTCTGTGCGTGGCACCAGCATCTCCTGGGGTCCTGAGGATGCCCTTCTAACCCATCAGGCACTCGGCATCATATTTTCTTGCCTCCCCCTCTCCCTTTCTTCTGGCGCACCTCCCCAGCCTTCTCTTTTTCCCTTCCTCTCTGTGTCCTGTCTTCCCCACTTCTGTGCTCTTAGCATCCTCCAATCTCTGCCTGTCTCTCTCCAGCTACTTAACCTGTGCCGATTTACACTCTTAGACATCTGCAGCAAAATTGAAATAGCATTTTAATAGGGGGAAAGGGTTATGCAAGTAACCTTTAATAAGATGCTGAGTTCTTGGGGCACCCCAAATGAGATGCTGACATTTGAGACTTTTTTATTCACAGGAGAGAACATAGGAAATGTAGAAAATGTGAATAATGAGCAAACCCTTTTACAAAATGCCATGATTTATTTAAAAAAATAAAAGCCGTATAAGTTTTTTTTTCTCCTTCCATTTCATTCTAACACATTTTCACAAAATAATTAAAGCAAAACGAAGAGGCTCAAAAATTTGGGGTACTGTATCACACAAAAAGTGAAAATAAATGTAACCAGTTTGTAAAAGAACATCAGAGGCCTGGAACCCGTTTCTTTTGTCTTGGTATAGCAAGAACTGCTGGTAGAGAGGGGAAAGGGGAATCTGGGAGTCATGGTTCACGTTGGGGAAAAAAAAAAGATTTCTCTGGAAAGTTTATGATCTTTTAAATTGCTCTGAAATTTGCTAGAACTGTGATTCTCAGTGTTTGCCTTTGATACCATCTGTTTTCCCTTTGACCCCACATTGTTGTTGTTAGGTGCCGGGGAGTCGAGTCCGACTCATAGCGACCCTATGTACAGCAGATCGAAACACTTCTCAATTCTGTGCCAGGCACACGATCTTATTTATATTTAAGCCCATTGTTGCAGACACCGTGTCAATCCATTTGGTGGAGGGATTTCCTTTTTTTTTTAATGACCTGCCACTCTCCCGAACATGATGTCCTTCTCCAGGGCTTGATCTCTCCTGACTACATGTCCGAAATAGGTAAGACATAGTCTGGCCATTCTTGCTTCCAAGGAGCACTCTGGCTGCACTTCTTCTAGGACAGATCTGTTGGTTCTTTTGGCAGTCCATGGGATATTCAATAGATGTCTCCAGCACCATAATTCAAAAGCATCCATTCTTCTCCTGTCTCCCTTGTTCAATGTCCCGCTTTCACAACCATATGACCACCCAAATATGCAAACACATACATAGCTCCGTGGTGCTTTGGTACAGGGGTAAAAATTTCATAAAGTTTATATTTTTCATAAGAGACATGCTTTTCCTTTAAAAGGCAATTGTAGGAATTTAGAGAGAGATTCAGAGAGGCAGAGAGAGACATGCATTGAGAGGCAGATAGGGATGGATGGAGAGTTGGCTCTTAGCTGAATCTGAAGAAAACTCTTGACCTTGGGTTGGTGTAACAGCTTGGAGTCCTTCTGTGCACTCCTGAACAGGTTTTCTCTGAGAATTGCTTTTAACCCATTATTGTAATTATTGTTAAATGGCAAGAACAAAACCTTTTGAGCTTAGTAGCCAATGAACTACAATAAATGTATTGAAAACCTATTCCACATTCAAAGCTGGTGTCCTAGTGCCTGAAGGATCATGATCATAAAACAGCATTTCCTGAGCATCTACTTTGTACCCAACACGACCCTGGATGAGATTTTATGAGACTCCCCTCACTACCCTGTGTGACATATATAGTGTTGTTCTGACTACCTTACTGCAGAGGCTGCTGCTGAGGTCCAGAGAGGATGACAACTTGCCCATGTTATAAATGCCATTGCGGGGAGGAAGAGGCCTGAGTTCAATAAGTACTTTGCTCTCAAAGCCCCAGCACCATCTTGCCCAAGTACAAGGCTTGCTGTTGGCCACTAATCTCAGCTCATGAAGCATTGAAACCGAGTCCTGAGGTAGGGCTAGGTGGGGGCGATGGTCCTAGCAAGCAAGAGTCTCCAGGCACAGTGGGCTCAGCTCAGCCTCTCAGACCAAGGAGAGAGGCTTTAAGTGGTGATTTGGTTAAATGAGATTTCAGCCCATGATGCCTCCGTCAAACTAAATAGACTGCACTTGACATATGTCTTAGGCAATGGTGCTTTTTATGAAAGATGCAATAATGATAATAAAACCTTTGGAAAATAAATGGCAGACCCCCACAGAGGTGATCCTTGGTTACACACACACACACACACACACACACACACACACACACCTTTTCTCCCATCCTCTTCCACTGCTTTCTTTCACATCTGGCTACTCTGGCAAGATGCCTGTGACTACTCTGGACCGCTCTGCCCAGCTAAGTTATGTCTCCCCTGCCTTTTCCGAGCCCTCTCTCTCTCTCTCTCTCTCTCTCTCTCTCTCTCTCTCTCTGCTTTTCATTGGCTCCTGTGATCACATCAGGCCCCCTAGACAATTTCTCCATGGTCAGCTGACTGGGGATCTCAGTTCCCCCTGCAGAATCCTTTCACAGTAGCCTCAGGTTTGGCATTTGATTGACCAGGAGAAAGGTGTGTAGACTGGGGCCAGAGGTCTTGGCCACTGGCTTAGATTTCTGCCAGCTCTGCCAGCCTCACCTCCTTCGTATTTACCAAGATTTGGTGTCTGAGTGTTTGTATGTGCAAGGGGCAGGGCAAAGCTGGACAAATCGGAGACCAAATTTGAAAGTGAAAAGAAGAAATCTCTCTCCTCTCTCCTGTCTCCTCTCTCTCTCTCTCCCTCCCTCCCTCTCCTCTCCTCTCTTCTCCTCTCTTCTCCTCTCTCTCTCTCTCTCCTCTCTCTCTCCTCTCTCTCTCTCTCTCTCTCTCTCTCTCTCTCTCTCTCTCTCTCTCAATAATAACGTGGAGTTACTGCCTTGGCAGGTTCAGATTTTTTGTTGTTGTTTTAGTGTTTTGTTTTGTTTTTACGTTTATGTAGCTGTGTGAAGTCTGGCTTTTTAAAAGTTGTTATTATTCTATTTACAGTATAAGTGGATGCTTCTTCCATGTAAACTCAGGTTCAGCAAAGATTGGCTCTGGATTGCAGAGTCTCACTGCACAGTGCAGGTAGTGGTTACAGAACTGATTTCCATGGAAACCGAAGCTGGCGACGCTAGTGTCTGTTACCTGCTCTGTAAAATGGGGCAAAGAGTGGGCCACCAGAAGATTAAATAACCTATGCAGAGCCCAGGGCAGACTGCCTGGGCCAGAAATTAGGGCTGTGACAGTGACACCTGTCAAGAGCCTCCTGGGCCATCTCCTTCAGTTCTCACAAGGGCCCCAGGAGTCGACACAGGAGTTGGCTTCACCTAGTGGACGAGGAAATGCGTGAGACTTGAGGAAGGGGATCCGGTCCTCGGCGCTGCATTGGCCACACTGCGATCGCACTTGAGTCTCTCTGTGACCACAGCCTGGGCCCAGTGTCTGGAAAACAAGGGCCGGCTCAAGTCACTGTTGAATGCCCAGAGCCACTTCTTCCCTTTGGGAGCATTTCTCCATTCCCAGAGTTTGTGAGAGGTGGGGCTCCCCTAGGGGTGCCACAGAGTTCTGTAAATGCCAAGAGGTTCAGCTTCAGCCCCTTTGAGGAGAGACCCAGTGCCTCTAGGGGGACTTCCACAGGGTTAATGGCACAGCATCTCAGAAAGCCCCAGCCTCGTGGTAGAATTGCCCAAGTGCTTGGTAAATTGGAAATCTCCTTTGGGTGAAATGCTGAACACAGTAGTATTACTGTGTGATTAAGGGCCTCACCACTTTCCTTGGTTTTGTTTTGTTTTGTTTTGTTTTTGTTTTTTTTTATACTGTGGGTTGAACCCAGAGCCTCACACTTGCATGCTTTGCAAGTGCTGGACCACTGATTGGCATTTGATTGACCAGGAGAAGGTGTGTAGACTGGGGCCAGAGGTCTTGGGCACTGGTTTAGATTTCTGCCAGCTCCACCAGCTTCACCTCCTTCATATTTACCAAGGTTTGGTGTCTGAGTGTTTGTATGTGCAAGGGGCAAGGCTGCCTCCAGCCCGCTTCTTTTTTTTTTTTTTTTTACTTTTTGAGACAGGGTCTCTCTAAGTTACGCAGATTGCCTCTAGTCTCAAACTTGCGATCCTCCTGCCTCTGCCTCCTGAGCCTCTGGGATTACAGGTGTGCGCCGCCGCCCCCCCCGGCATCCTTGGTTTGTTTTTATGCTTCTAAATTTCCTTTAGCTAAGCTGCTTGGGGCCTGCAGCTGTAGCCCTGTGGCATCCGATCCCGTCAGATCTCGGAAGCTAAGCAGGGTTGGGCCTGGTTAGTACCTGGATGGGAGACCGCCTCGAACACCAGAAGCTGTAGGCTTGGGAGAAGGACCTGGCAACCCCCTCCCAAAAATCAATCTGCCATTGAAAACCCTATGAACAGCAGAGAAGCACTGACAATAGTGTTTCCCCTGTTGTACAGAGGGTCGCTATGAGTCGGATACCGACTCGAGGGCACCTAACAACAACAACAACAACAACAACAACAACAACAACAAGCTGCTTGGGAGAGTCGAAAAGGGCACATCACTGGTAGTAGGAGAAGAAGTAGTGGCTGGCGTAGGGCACCGCTTTCCGAGCTGCATTATGTGAAAGCGGCTGTGATCTCTTTGCATCACATCAGGCCCCTGCGGCTTCTGTCAGGGCCAGTGTGGGTGGATAGTTCCAGAAAAAACAGCAGGGGTGGAAGGGACCCTTAATGAAGCATCCGTTAGTGTCACACTCCCATCTGTGTACTCCGAAGGATGAGTGATGCTTGAGTTGACTAATCAGGTTGGGGTTAGTTATCAGGGAGGCAGGCCCATCACCAGCAGACGCAGCTCTGTTTCTGTGCCCTGTGCAATTGGAGTTGGTCATTGTCCTTGCCTTCAGTTGGATCTCTGAGCAGAAGCACATTTGTCTTCTGAGGTCATCCAGGCAGCTTGAGTCAAGGGCCACTGTAGTGGCCTTTGTCTGCAGACAGAATCACCCATGGGGCTCAGAGCTAGGTAAATGAGCAAATAATACCACCTAGGGACCTTGATGGCTTCAGGCTATTTCATAAACAGGAGCCTCATGGTCTGGGACATCCTTGAACTTCTTGCTCTCGTCCAAGCTCATCACACCATACTCATATCCTTTTCATCCTGCAAAGGATGACCAGCTGGTCCTTCTGGCTGTATTTTAACCATCTGCCCTGGATCATGGGATCACTTTCCATATATTGTTGTTGTTGTTAGGTGCTGTTGAGTCGTGTCTGACTCATAGCAACCCTTATAGGGTTTTCAGTGGTAAACGTTTTCCAGGATTTCCTCGGGAGTGGATTGCCACGTCCTTCTCCCATGTTTGCAGTGCTGGGAATTGAACTCGGGACCTCAGAGACGGCAGAGCAGTGCTCTACCAACTGAGCTAAGTCCCAGCCCTTCCATATATTAGCCCACTTAATTAAAAACAAGAAAATGGGGGGCTTGGGAAGTTGTGCTATTTTTATTGCTGTTTTCTGAAATATAGAGAATTGCAATCATATTCTCAAAGTCTCCATAGATAGTAAGCGGTAGGAATCTTAAAGATGGCCCAGGCCCAACTCCCCAAGCCCCATAGCTTAACCATGACCTTTTCCTAAGGCCCTCCTTGCCCCTCAGAGGAGAAAGCCTGTGTCTCTCCTCAGAAGCCCTCGTCCTTGGGATTTTCTGTGGGTGCTTGACACCTTTTACTGAGCATGGCGAGGGAGTGTGGTCATAGTGCCTGCAACACAAGGCCCTCGTCATAGTGGCCTTTCTTGTATTGTATCCTGAAGGTGAACTCTGGGTCAGAATCAGGTTTCTGAAGCCTGTAGCTGGGTGCCTGGCATGTGGTCAAGATTTTGCTGACTTTATAGCTCCTTTGTCTTAAACATAGAGCCCGAGTCTGGGGAAAGTTTGTACCACACTGAGCTGAGCACAGGCGTACAGGAGGTGTTAGGCAAACCCTGGCTGGGCCTGAGAATCAGAGTTATCATTTTCAGCATGACTTGGCATTTTCATAGAACCCGGGGCAAGAGTGGAAGAAACATACCCAGTGGTGGAAGGAGCAAGGGCCTGGGAGACTTGAACTGCAACCCTGGCTTTGTCACTAAAGGACATGGCCTTGGAAGAAATCCCAGAGCCACACTTTGTTTCTATCTATTCTCTTCTAAATTGAGGCTAACAGTCCCTAGCTCTAGGTTCTCCTGTGGATAAATGACACTTTTGAAAGAAGCCAGAGCCTCGTGCCTGACACAGAGTAGCAGCTGACAACGATTCCTCTCATCCATGCAGCAAATGCATACAGAACACCTACTCTGTACTACACACAGTGGCAGATCAGGCCAGGCAAACTGGATTGCAGGCCAACTTCACCCCTCCACTGCTTTTGCATGTGCAGTTTTATTTAGGAACTTGACCATACCAACTTGTCTACATACTGCTGGTGCAGCTTTTGTGCTTCAAGGGCAGAATGAAATCATTGAAACAAAGATTTACTCTTATCTTTTTTGTAAGAGAAAAAGTTTGCAGACCCTTATTCTAGATGATTAGGGCGAAGGACCTGGCAGCCCACTCCCACAACAATCAGCCATTGAAAAGCCTAGGAGTAGCAGAGAAGAACTGCCAAATACAGTGCCGGAAAATGAGCTGGGAGGCATTCAAGAAAAGACCGGGGAAGAGTTGCCTAATGGCATGAATGGAGCAAAGCCTCTAGGGCCTCTTTTGCTGATGTGGCATAACTCAAAATGGGAAGAAACAGTGGCTGCCAAAAAGGGTTCAAACATAAAACGATCACGTGCATGGAAGTGCATGGAACAGTGTTGGGTAGTGTTTCATTGTGCTATACCTATGGTCATTATGACTTGGATCAGACTCAGTGGCACCTAAGAACAGCAACAACATTCTAGGTGACTAGGGTGGAGCTATGAACAGCAACAAGCAAAAAACTTCACCCTGTTTACATTATGTAGTGTCAGATAATGATAAACCCAAGGAAGAAAACAGTGATATTGGGAAATGGGGAGGCAGAATGGATAAGTAGTAGGAAGGCCTCTCCCTTAGGTGACATTTGGGCAGAGATCTGCCCATGAAGCCATTGACTTCTTCACAGATAGAAGACTTCAGCAGAAGAAGGATGGGCAAGCAGTGGCAACTCAGGAGTTATTTATTAAGTACCTGCTATGAGCTATACCTCTGTAGCCATAGCACTGTGGCGTCTGATCCCATCAGATCTCAGAAGCTAAGCATGGTTGGACCTGGTTAGCCCTTGGATGGGAGACCTCCTGGGAATACCAGGTGCCATAGGTTTGGGAGAAGGACCTGGAAACCCAGTTCCAAAAAACAATCCGCCAGTGAAAACCCTATGAGCAGCAAAGAAGCAATGACAATAGTGTTTTGTATGTTGTACATAGAGTCACTATGAGTTGGACACCAACTCAATGGCACCTAACAACAACAACAACAACAATGAGCTTCAGGCTGCAGACTAAGAAGTGGAATAAAACTGGAAAATTGTTAATCTGCTAGAATTTACCTTCTAGAGTGTGTGGGAGTTACAGTAAAGAACTAAAGTTTTAAAATTTATTTTAAGTTATATGATGAAAAGTGTTATGGAATAAAATAGAATAGGGTAAGGGTGATAACAGTGTGCTGCAGTTTTATGGGGTTGGGGAGCAGTGTAGTTGTCCCTGGGAAGGTGACCTTTGAAGGTGGAGTTCAGGTAGAGGAAGCGGTGAGCTGGGCAGGCATCTGGGGTAAGAACCTCCACGTGAGAGCCCGTACCTAGGCCTCAGGATGGAAATGTGCCTGGTGTTTCTGAGGAGCAGCAAGGAAGCTTGGGTGGTGGCAGAATCAGGAAGAGAGCAACTGGTAGCAGTTGGGGTCAAGACGCAATACCCCTTTGACAGGGGGCAGAGGCCAGCCTCATGTCTGTATTCCGAAGATCAAAACACAATGGCGAATTCTCCCCTGGAAAATTTTAACCAAAGGCAGCAACACCATGTGATTCCAAAAGGTTTCTCTTGGAGGAAAGTCAACAAAATTGACCCAAAAGCTGAAGAGCTGCTGTTCTAGACAAAGAAGTGACTCAACGTAGGGCAGAGAAAATGCATCATAACCAGTGATGCTTCTCCAGGGGGAAGACAGATGCTGACGGCATTAAAAGCTCGGGCTTGGTGCCACTGGGTAGTTAAAGTCCACGATGGTTTATGGCAACAGGCTGTGCGCAGAGAAAATGAGCGTGCACCCCCAGATGCAAGGCAGGGACACGGGCATTCTGCTGTTTCTGTGGCAGGGGCAGAGTGCATATTTGGTGAGGCTTGAGAATGGAATATTACTTTCTTTTTTCTGGCCTAAGGAAATGGACAGTGTCTATAGCCCCCCTCTGCTGGTGCTGGAGACGATTTCCAAGACAGCAGCTTTTCAGAGCATCTTTATGGGAAGCCATTCAAGATGGCCATGGGGCTCAGGGCTGCAGAATGCTGCTGTCCACATACCGCGTGGTGCTGAAGGCTGACTGGCATCTGGGTGACAATCCCCTGAGAAAGAAGAGAATGGGGTAGCTATTGTTGAGTGTCCTTTGATGAGGAGCAGGGCTTTTCTCTTGTCTGATGCCTGCAGACCAGTGGGAAAGGGTTTTTCTGCACTCTTTTCCCCGCTGAGCCTCGCATGCCCAAGTGCAGCCTGCCAACATGGGTCGGTGATGTTTGTTCTGGCTCCAGAGGCTCTGGAAATGCAGATTGGTTTGCAGGATTTGCTTTATGCATGTCATTACCCAGCCACCTGCTGGATAGGGGGGCATTGAGCACCTTTTCCTGGGCTCCTGCAGTGTGTGAAGGGCTTTGTAGCCCTCTTCTCCGTGTCTGGGGACCCACATACCTGGACAAGGGTGAGAGCTTCTCCATCACCGTCTCCATTTGCAGCTGCAGACCCCGAGGCTGCAAAGGTATGTACTTTGCACAAAGTCAGACAACCAGGAAAGGGAAAGCTGGGGGAGAATTTAGGCTGCCCTTTCGATGCCATAGTCTTCAGGCCAGTTTCGCACGGGCTGAACAAATGAGCCTCAGTCCAGCAAAGCACGGCGCTCATTACCACTTACATTGGCAGCAACAAGACAAAAAGGACTTGTGCTTTGTCTCTGGGAAATTTACCAGATTAAATCCAGAGCACGCGTCCTAAGTGCCTGTACCCACAGCTTCTGGGATTTGGAGCATTTGACTATTTTCTGAAATTGTATCCACCTTTCCCAGTCCCGGAGGATAAAGGTTTTCCACAACTGAGGATCATCTTAGTTTGTTCTGAGATTGTGGAAACCAATATTTAATAGCGTTAACATTTTAAACTGCCTACTAAGCATTTGGGGCTGGGATTTAGCTCAGTTGGTAGAGCGCTGAGCTATAGTCTCTGAGGTCCCGAGTTCAATTCCCAGCACCGCAAAAATGGGAGACGGGCCTGGCAATGCACTCCCAAGGCAATCCTGAAACAGCCATGGAGAACCCTATGAGGGTTGCTATGAGTAGGATACCGACTTGATGGCACCTAACAACAACAACAACAACTAAGCATTTGCCTGCAGCCATAGCACTGTGGCATCTGATCCCATCAGATATCAGAAGCTAAGCAGGGTCAGGCCTGGTTAGTACTTGGATGGGAGACTGGCTGGGAACACCAGATACCGTAGGCTTGGGAGAAATACCTGGCAACCCACTCCCAAAAATCAATCTGCCATTGAAACCCCTATCAATAGCAGAGAACACTGTCAATAGTGTTTCACCTGTTGTACTTAGGGTTGCTATGAGCCAGATACTGACTCGATGGCACCTAACAACAACAACAACAACAACAACTAAGCATTTAAAATCGTGTTGCCTCTTCTATTCACATTATCCCATTTAATAAATGAGGCATTGCTTCTGTATCATTATGTACATACCTACCTGGTATTTACGGGGCACTTAAAATATGACAGGTGACTCTTCTGGGTTTTGGCATTCACGAGGTCAGTACTGTTACTGAGCCCATCTTACAGAAGAGGAAAAGGCGGCACAGCAAGGTGTGCAGAATCTCAGGGGTCAGGCCTAGCGGGGGACGCATTGAAGTGAAGCCCTCACATTGGAATCTGTGCTTCCTCTGACGCATGGCTCCCACACTTAGCCCTGGTGAGGAGCGAGGGTCCCTTAGAGAGGGTTTTAAAAATATCAGTACTGCACCGTCTCCTCAGAGGTCTGCATTCTGTGGCCTGGAATGAGGCCCAGGCATCAAGATGTTTCTTATAGTGTTGCTTTAACACCCTTTATATTGAGAATAACAACGTGCACAAAGGAAGCACCTCACACAAATGTGCAGCTGAGTTATTGTAAAGGCCACAGCTGGGACCGCAGGAGGGAGAACACTGTAGCGGTTCGGGTTCCCACACCATCCCTTTCTGCTGCCAGCTGAAGGTGCCCCGATGCAGCCATGACACGACCTCACATTAACAGCTCTCTAACTTTTTTTTTTTTTTTTTTTTTTTTTGTGGTACTGGGGGTTGAACCCAGGACCTCGTGCCTGCATGCTCTGCAAGTACTGGACCACGGAGCTGTGCCACCAGCCCATTTTTTTACTTTTTGAGACAGGGTCTCGCTAAGTTATGCAGACTGCGTCTGGTCTCGAACTTGCGATCCTCCTGCCTCTGCCTCCCCAGCCACTGGGATTACAGGTGTGTGCCACCACACCTGGCTAGCTCTCTGACTTTTTAAAAATGTTTATTAATAAATGTCAGTGGGGTACAGAGTAGTGAGGCTTTTGTTATTTCCATTACGCACCTATTACATCATTTTTGTTACACTTACATCAACTTGCATAATTTTTGAGACTCTGATTAATATGTGGTAAAAATCATATGCAATTATGGGTTATATTCCTGTTTTCCCCATGTATTTGTGGAGGTGCATCATGTAACTTGAGGTTGTCCTCTCTCCCTTTTAACCCTCTGTATTATTTCCCCTCCCCTTTCCCCTTTCACAATCTTTACTCCCCCACACTCCTCCCCCTTCTTTCTGTTCAAGATAAGCCTGATTGTTTTTTAAATATGTGTGTGTGTGTGTGTGTGTTTATAGGTTGTTTTCTTTCTTTAAGTTAGGTTTAGCTCCCAGATATGAGTGAAAACACATAATATTTCTCTTTTTGGGCCTGCTTTTGTTCACTTAGAATGAAAAATTCTCTGGTTCCATCCATTTTGCTCCACATGACATCTTTTCATTCTTTTCCATTGCTGAGTAAGAACTTCGA
This sequence comes from Pedetes capensis, assembly GCA_007922755.1. NCBI lineage: Eukaryota > Metazoa > Chordata > Mammalia > Rodentia > Pedetidae > Pedetes > Pedetes capensis. Next base: position 33,232 of record VMDO01016004.1, read on the forward strand.
AGGGCCAAGAAACACATGAAAAAATACTTAATATCCCTAGCAATTAGGGAAATGCAAATTGAAACAGCACTGAGATTCCATCTCCAGTAAGAATGGCCCAAATCAACAAAACAAATAATAATAAATGCTGGTGAGGATGAGGGGAAAGAGGAATCCTCTTATACTGTTGGTGGGATTGTAAAGTAGTTCAACCACTTTGGAAATCAATATGGAGATACTTTAGGAAACTAAGAATAGAACTGCCAAACAACCCAGCAATGCCACTCCTGGGAATATACCCAAAGGATGATAAGTCATCACACCCCAGGAACATCTGCATTTCTATATTTAATGTAGCACTCTTCACAGTCGAAAGGGTATGGAATCAACCAAGATATCCATCAACAGAAGAATGGATAAAAAAAGGTATGGTATATATGCACAGGGGCTGGGATTTAGCTCAGTTGGTAGAGCTCTGCGCTGCAGTCTCTGAGGTCCCGAGTTCAATTCCCAGCACCACAAAAATGGGAGAAGGGCCTGGCAATCCACTCCCAAGGCAATTCCGAAACAGTCAGCCATTGAAAACCCTATGAGGGTTGCTATGAGTCGGATACTTACTTGACGGCACCTAACAACAACATATATGTACAAGTGAATATTACTCCTCTTTCTGACTTTTCCTTGTACTTTTAAACTTTTTTAAGTCCATCATCATTATTATTATTATTATTATTATTATTTATTATTATTAGCAGTAGTTGAGGGTTGAACCCAGGGCCTCACACATACTTTGCAAGTGCTCTACCACTGAGCTGCACCCCTAGCCCATTTCTTAATTTTCATCTTGAGACGAGGTGTCACTAAATTATACAGACTCCCTCTGGCCTCAAACCTGTGATCCTCCTGCCTAGTTGCCGGAATTATTTTCTTCGTACTTTCTTACCTAAGAATTTATCCATTACCACTGCACTTCCTCTTTTGCTGTGTTGGAGTTTATGTAATTGGAGCCAGTGAGAAGGTGTCATTTTGTAGCTACATGTCTCCATTCTGCCCTGTTTGTGAGAAGGATCCATGCCCTCGCCTGTAGCTCTAAACCATTTGTTTTCATTGCTGTATAGAATTCCACTATATCAGTCACCATTGATTATTACAGGAAATCTGCTGTTAATGAGTTTTGAGTAGATGCTTTTTTGGCGCGCGTGTGTGTGTGTGTGTGTGTGTGTGTGTGTGTGTGTGTGTCTGCGTGTCTGGGTGTTTGCCAGGTTTATACCTAGGAATAAAATTGCTACGTGAAGGGTATGTTTATCTTCAAATGTAGTGCAGAGTATTTAAGTACCTTCCAGTGTGGTTGTAACAATTCTACTCCTGACCAAAGCACATAAGAGTTCTATTCCTCTTACAACTCTTAATTCCTATTAGTAGCCATCCTGATTTAGCCATTCCAATGGGTGCGCGGAAGCACCTTGTGGCTTTAATTTGCATTTCCCTGAGGGCTTATGAGGTTGCTTGGTTTTCATTTGATTAAAAGCCATTGGATAGCCTCTTCTGTGGAATGGGCTCTCCAGACTTTATATTACTTTTCCATTAGGTTGTTTGTGTTTTTCTCATGCATTCTGGATAAAAGCCTTTTATTAATATGTGTAGTAAATATTTTCTCCCTCTGTGGCTTTTCCCTTTCTTGATATTTTTATTATTATTTTGTTTTACAAACAAAGGTTCTTAATTTTAGTGAAGTAAAAATGATAACTTATAAATTACTTCATTCATGAGAAAGTCCTGAAGATTACTCCATTGCTTTTTCCTAGAAGTTTTATTATTATTTTTTTTAAATTGAGGTCTACCATCAATCTGGAAGTGATTTCTGTATATGGTGTGAGGTAGACTTCAAGTTTCTTTTTTTCAAAATTTTCTTTCTAATCTATACCAAATTTTCACAGAAATATATTTTGAGAAATCTGATTTATCAGTGTATGTATTGGTATTTGTTTATACTTCCTGGTACCAGATTATAGACTGGAATCAGAACCACTGTACTATATTTAAAGTATGCTTCCTGTAAGACATTTGGGAACAAGTATAAAATATCAAAGAACAACTTAAAACTACTATAAACCTCACCTTCAGAAATAACCTCATTAATTCATTTCGTGAAGAGAGGCATCTTATCTATTCTATTGGCAATGCCTGGATCTAGGTTTGGTACTTAGGTGCATAATCAATATTTTGGGAAGAAATAAAGAATGAATAAAAATGAATGCTAACCATTGTTTACCTTCTTCCATCTGTTTTCCTTTGTATATTTATGTAAACAGGTCATACTATCAGCAACATCATTTATTCATATACATCTTATCTATTTTCTAATATCATTACTTTTTAAATCATTGATGATTTTACTGGTTATCCAGTATTTCATCATTCACAGAATGTTTTTAATCAGTAAGCTGTTGCTAAAACTATAAATTTTCACTCTTTTTTACTTATATTTATTTATTAATTTTTGCTTGAGATTGAACTCAGGGCCTCACTCATGTTAGGCAAATACCACTGAGTTTTATCCCACTCTCTTTCATCTTTTTAAGTAGAATAAATAACTCCCTCTGTCCGGGCATCCTCCTATCTTCCTGTGCTCTTCACTTTATTTCCTTATAATGTACTTCTAGGGATAGAGTTAGTAGATGAAGGTATCGATATTTATATTGTAATTTTAAATTTATTACCAAATTGCTTTTCAAAAATTGAGTGGATTTTTCCATGCGAACCATGATGTGCCTTATTCCTGAAAATTTTGGCTGAGTTTTTAAAAGCTGCGCTAATTTGATGGATAAAAAGCTATGTGACATTTTAATCTTAATTTGCAATTTATTTATCTCAAGTGAATTTGAAAATGTTACCTGTGTAATCCTTTATGTTTCTTCTTTTATAACTGCTAAGATCCTCTAAGAGGTCTTTATTAGGAACAGTAATTTCATATTTCAGATATATTGCAAATATGTTTTCAAAATTGTTACTTCTCTTTCAAATCCATTGGGTTTTTCTTTTTTAAAAGTTTTATAATTTTATGTACAGAATCTACTCTGTCAATATTTTGTTTTGTGGTTTTATTTTCAAGTGTCTGCTTAAGGTCTTTCTTCTACTGTCCTGGTGGAACTGACTCTATGTATATACCATTAAGTATGGCGTTTCCTATTGCTTTCAAGTACTTCCTGCCATATTGAGGAAGTATCTTTCTATACTGCTAATAAAAAATCAAGAACTGCCATTAAACTAGGTCAGTTGCCAATTCATTGTTATGGCAATTATGTGGACATTCTCCTGTGACTTATTAATGTGATGACCCCCATTAGAGACTTTTCTCATGTTGGACTCTTTCATGTCCCTGCCATAAGTCCCTCCTGGGGCCTGGTTGGATGTGCAGTCCTATTTGAACATGATGCATGTTGATCTTTCACTGTGCTACTATATTCTTCTACTAGGATTCTATTTAGGAATTTTGCTTCTGTAAGTATTGGAGATAATGCTATTTCTGCTTTAAAAATTTTTTATTTTGGTCACTTGTTCAAGATGACATGGTGATCCTCAAAATGGATTGAGAGAGCTTCCATTTCTCCTGAAAGTCAGAGGAATGATTCATGATCCATTCCTTGATAGTTTAAAAGAACTTCTAATTTTTTATGGTATCCCTCTGTTCTATTGAGGATTTAAAAATTATTTTGGTAAATTGTATTTTCTTTTAAAATCATCTATTTCATTAACTTAAAGTATTGCCATTTATTAAAGCTGTATCAATATCTTTGATTATATAAATTTCCTAGCAAAAATATATTTGTTTATGCTCAACTGGGTCTTTTATTTATTTTTCAATTTTATTCTTAATTTTTAAAAATACTTTTAGTTCCGTTAAGCTATTTCAAAAATATACTTAAAAAATACTCAGTTGAAACCTCACTTCACTTAATCTAGCCTTTTCCAATGTTGATTGTATTCAATGCTATACATTTTCCTCTAAGAACAGCTTTGTATGCCAACCTTAAATTCTGACGCGAGATGTGCTCATTACCATTTACTTTTCAGGAGAGTATGTTCTGCTAGGAAGGTGTACAAAAATCCCCTAAAAGTTCTTTTTGAAGCATATAAATAATCTCTGTAAGTCGTATGCCTTCCCTTCCCCATCTGTACATCCCAAAGCCCTTTGTTTTATTTTTTTCTTTCTTACTTTGTTTTTTGTATATCTAATGTATATAAAATTGTTATATTTGATATCTACATCCTATCAGAGTATTTTAAGGAAATTAGAACCTACTTGGACCTATGTTTTTTATCTGTCATTGCTGTGTTGTTCTTCCTATACATTATATTTCCCTGCTGTTCCTTAGAATTACATTTCTTGCTGTGGGCATACTTCTACACCTTGTTTATCTTAGGCAGTTCCCTTGGGTTGATATGCTGTTTTGTGGGACCCAATGCCAGTCAACCAAATACTCTATAAGTCCTTAGGTCATGGTGTTGGCAAAGGTCCTAAAGGCAGAAAAGGAGGACTGCTGCTTGGAACACATATCCATTCCTGACAAAATGAAGAGTGACTCATTCTCCTAGAAGGGGTGCAATGTATTCACCTTACCTTGAAGTGCCTCATGGGGTTCAATTGACGGTCTGTGTTGGGGTGTCTGTGTTGGTCTCTTTGTTGGCAGTTGGGTTCCCAAGGAAGCAAACTGTGAGGTGGACCCGAGCAGGCAGGCCCTTTGTTAGGAAGTGGTCTTGAAATTGGCACCATGGAAGAGAAGGGAAGGAAGTAACACTGAGGAGAGGAGGAGCTGAGCAGCGTTGCCGTCCCTCCGAAGCCCTCAGCTACCTCTAGCACCATCTTTGAAGCTGGGGTGAGCTTTCAGAACTGTCCCAAGTCTGGGCGAGGGGCCGGGCCACTTTTCCCCGTGCTGGTCAGTCGCTGGCCGGGAACATCTCCGGAAAGAGGCATGATGGAGGGTGAAGGTTTTCTTCATCAAGGCCGTCCTCTGGGGGGGTGGAGGCTGAGGCATACGGCAGCACAGGGACATCCTTTGCTCCTGAAGGGGATTCTGCTTGGCGTCACAGCGTCTGCTGCAGCCTATGTCCTGGTCACCAGATGAAACCTCATACATGAGTTATTCAGTTTAACTCTCTTGAGGTCTTGTGCCATGGGACTTGTGGTCCCATTGCACAGATGGGAAAGTGAGGCAGCAAGGGATTAAATAGTTTGCCCCTAGGTGTGGAGCTGCCAAGTTGGTATTCAAACCCAGCCGTCTGACTTCAACATACTGCTTCTAAGGACCGGAAGTATAAGCCCTGCTCTCCACCTGCCTAACGCTTACTTTTAAGTATTAAAAAGGCTTGCACCTGTATCGCTCAAAAGACGACGTGCTTTTGTCTGCGTGTTGCTGTTACTCATGGCTGGCTGGCTGACAGTTGCAGAACTCTTGGGCTGCAGCATCTCCCCGTAAGCTCCTGCGTGGGTGTCCTGTGCCCTCTGAGGGTTAGTGCACTCGGAGCTTCCTGGTGCTTTATCTTCCGCTTCACCTGACCTCTGTTTCTGTTTGTGCGCTCAGAGGAGTCTTTCTCTGTCCTGGAATTCCAAAACTACCATCACTTTTCTTCAGTATGTTTGCATTATGTCCATCTGCTCTTCTCTTGGGGAAATCATTCATTCATCCTTCCATTTATTCATCGTTTGAAATGCACTGATGCTCAGAGAGAAGTCAGCGATGGCAGCCCGTGGGGTCCAGGAGACAGACACCAAAGCAACCTGCAGAGTCGTGGGTAGTAACGTGTGTGAGGGAGATAATGGTGGCAAAGACTCGCTGAGTCAGGGGAACGGGTCTTAGGAAAGGGAAGGCTTCTCATAGAGGGTGGGCTCTGATTTGGGGTTTGAAAGATATGTGGGAGTCAGGCAGGTGACAAATTGGTGTTCTGCACTGAGTCCCTCTCTCCTCAGGTAAGCCTCCCGAAGTGCAATGCAGATAATTATGGCTAACCCTTAACTTGCCTGCAGCCGTAGCCCTGCGGCATCTGATCCCATCAGATCTCGGAAGCTAAGCAGGGTTGGGCCTGGTTAGTACTTGGATGGGAGACTCCCTGGAAATACCAGGTGCTGTAGGCCTGGGAGAAGGACCCGGCAACTGAATCTCAAAAATCAATCTATCATTGAAAGCTCAATGAATAGCAGAGAAGCACTAACAATACTGTTTTGCCTGTTGTACATAGGGTCACTAAAAGTCAGACACTGACTCGATGGCACCTAACAACAACAACCCTCAACTCATGGGTTGGGGTTAGTTCAGTTGGTAGAGTACTGTTCTGCATACTCTGAGGCCCTGGGTTCAATCCCCAGCACTGCAGAAGTGGGAGAAGGACTTGGCAGCCCACTCCTGAAATAATCCTGAAACAATCAACCATTGAAAACCCTATGAGGGTCTCTATGAGTCGGACCCGACTTGACAGCACCTAACAATAACAACAACAACAACAAAATGTTGGGTTAGGGTTTAGCTCAGTTGGTAGAGTGCTGTTCTATGTGCTCTGAGGCCCTGAGTTGGATCCCCAGCACTGCAAAAATGGGAGAAAGACCTGGCAGCCCACTCCTGAAATAATCCCCAAATAATTAGCCACTGAAAACCCTATGAACAGCAGAGAAGCACTGACAATATTGCCTGTCATTGCACAGTGTTACAGAGTGTTTTGTTCTGTTGTACAAAGGGTCTCTATGAGCTGGACCCAAGTTGACAGCACCTAACAACAATAACCAGCCTTCACTCAAACTAGATGCTGTGCCTCTTTCATTCACACAATCCTTATATTTTTTCAGAAGAGAAAGTGAAGCCCAGAGAGGTGACTGGCTTGCCAAAAGTCATGCAACCAGGAAGTGGCAGAGGCAAAATTGGATTTCCCACCCCAAGATGTTCAGAGGCTGACCTGACCCACACTGGGAAATGTTGTTGTTGTCCTTGTTAGGTGCCGTCGAGTCGGTATCCGACTCATAGCAGCCTTCCTAGGGTTTTCAATGGCTGTTTCGGGATTGCCTTGGGAGTGGATTGCCATGTGCTTCTCCTATTTTTGCAGTGCTGGGAATTGAACTCGGGACCTCAGAGACTGCAGCGCAGAGCTCTACCAACTGAGCTAAATCCCAGCCCACACTGGGAAATAGAGAAGAGTAGATTAGAGAGAGATTCTTCCTCTGTTGGGAGGCCCCCCTGCCCTGCCCCACCCCAAGCCTCATGCACGAGGTCCCCCGTCTGCCTCCCAAGCTGCATGCTGCCAGGCGTTGCTTTGGGTGGCTTGGTCCACAGAGATGAGCAAAGCTCGATACCTGGAGTCCTGCAGACCTAGTGGGGCTTGCTCAGCTGGGTTTGCGAACACATGAATGCCAGGATGCCAGGATTCAGTGCTGAGGGAGGGGCCGGTCTGTAATGAGCCACTCTGCTCGGCTCAGTGCCCCTCCCCTGGCAGAGGCTCCCTCTGACCTCTGCTGTCCACCCCAGCCAGTGCCTGGCCTCCTACAGGCAAGGCTGCCTCCCCACTCTCCCCACTCCAGCCGCGTCACCATCACCATGGCAATCCATCCACATCTGCTAATAAGACCTGCTGCACCGTCACGGGTAGACAGGGAGACGTAGGTGATTTCCCAGCCCCGCAGGGAACTCTGCCCTCCTACTCCTCACCTTGTGTCCTTAGGCTGCCACCGAGCAGCTGGCTTTCAAAGTCACCAGAGTCCTGGGGAATGAAAAGAGGTAATGGTTTGGGGTACCGTTGAGAATGGGAGGTTTCAGGAGGAACTCCGTGCTTCTCGGGAGGCCCCAGTGAGCCTGGAACCAGGCCAGCCATTGGAGGGACCCAGGCTCACCAAAGCCTCCCAGCATCCCTCTGAGGCAGGTGCTTGCTCTGGCTCCACCTTACAGGAGGGAAAATGGGGACACTGAAGTTCAGAGGGGCTGGGATTTAGCTCAGTTGATAGAGCACCGCCCTGCAGTCTCTGAGGTCTCAAGTTCGATTCTCAGCAGTGCAAAAATGGGAGAAGGATGTGGCAATCCACTCCCAAAGCAATCCCGAAACAATCAGCCACTGAAAACCCTATAAGGGTCGCTATGGGTCGGACACGACTTGACGGCACCTAACAACAACAACAACAACAACGAGGTTCAGAGAGAGTCGGGAACTTACTCAAGCCTCCTGAGCTGGGAGGTGGCCGAGCCAGGAGCGAGGTGCAAGACCCTGTGCTTCCTTGGCGCTGACCCTTCCCTGGTGTCACCCAACAGAACATTCCCTGCCCTGCCCCCTCCTCCTGTCCAGTTCCTCTACCCCTGAGCAGCTCAGAGCCACAATCTATACAGCATGTCTTGGGGTTAAGGTTAAAGGCACCCCTTTCCCCTGGACCTCAGCTTTTCTCCCCCTCCTCTGCAAGTCTCCCCCGCTTAAGGACCTGCTTCAAAACCCTGTACAGTTTTACAGTATGTGATATTTCAACTAACTTGTTACTAAAGAAAAACCTCTGTAAACACTGAAAACTCCGCAGTGCAGTCTGCTCTCCTGCCACTGTGCCCGGGAGATGTTTCTGCACTGCTGTTTAGTGTGACTGGGTCTTGTACTCTGCCTGGGTAGCGCAAGCAACAGAGGCCATGATGGGGAGGGAACTCCTAATTGTGGGCCTCCAGGCTCATGGGGACACGGGACAGGGCTGCTGGGCCCAGCAGGCTTCCACCCACATGTCCAGGAGGTTCTGTCTCCAGCTGCCATTCAGCCCATCCTGACCTCATCCCAAACTGACCCAGGCCCCCGCCGTCCTCCAACTGTACAAGGAGCTCTGAGCTGAGTAGAGAGAACGGCTCTGTGTAAGCCCGGGCTGCTGGGCTTCATAGTTAAGGTCTGGGGCTTCTGTATACAGATTGTGTTTTGCTCCTTCTGTGCTTGCCACTGGAGTGTCAGCACCCGAGCACAATCTTTGTTTTACTCACTGATTATCCCAAGCACGTAGAACAGTGCTGGACACATAGTAGGTGCTTACTGAGTATTTGTTGAGTGAATGAGCTGGGGCTGCCAGGGATTTTAGCAGAAGGTGCCTGGCAAGATGGTAACCACTTAAATAGCAAGCAGGCTTTCTCAACAATAATATTTAATGGGACTGAGCAGGGAGGGTTGGAACCCCCGAGGGTGCTCGCCATGGAAACCGTGGGCGTGTTAGAAGGGGGCGCAGGAGTGAAGGGAGAGGCTCCAAGGTAACATGAGAAGGATGACAGAATCACTTTGAAATGGTAGTCCCTGGCCACAAGGATTGGTAACGAGGGCTTTCAAAGATCAACACTATGGGGGCATCTTTGGACAGGCAGTGGCTGGACACACGTCCTTGCAGAAGCGTCTTCTGTGTGCTGTGGCAGTGTCCTCCGTGCAAAGCTGTGACTCTGGCAGAGTCTTGTGATAGTTCTTGTCATCCTGCAGGAGGGTGTGACATCTCCTGCTTGAGCTCCGAGATTTTATCTCATTTTCTGTTCAGGGCTTAACACAAGCAACTCCATTTTGATTCAGACATTTTTCACCAGGGAATTTTCCATCTACAGAAAAGTCTGCTCCTCTGTCTTGCCACCTAATAGGACCAGTTCTGTCTCAATGCTGTGGAGCCCCACAGTCTGGGAGTCCTAACACTGTCTGCAGAAGGCGACACCAGTTGTGACCAGAATGTCTTTAGGAAGGATGTGATTTCTTGGTGGAAACCTGGGCCACTGACAAATCCACAACCATGAACCCTGTGAGTGGATGGGTGCATCTGACCCAGGTCCACAAATGCCAATCCGGGCCAGGGTTGGGGACCGTCCCACATAGTAGGTGAGTGGGCTTGGATCTTGGCACTGCCACTGCCCAGCTGTGCAGACTTAAGTAGGTGACTTACCCTCTCTGAAGCTCATTTTCCAGATCTATAAAACTGGGGACAATGGACTGGGCTTCTAGGGATGGGAGGGGAGTTCAGCGCCCCGTCGTGGCGCATGGTGATCGCCTCCAGGTTACTGGGCTTCTTGGCTGGGTTACCTGGCTTCCTGGCCTCTAGGACCACCATCTTGGCTACTCTCTGTTCTCTCTTCTCTGCATCCCAGAGGTGGGTGGAGGGAGAGTACCATTCTACTCCCCCAAGTCCTCAGCTCTGTCTCCTCTGTAGAAAACAGGATCAATCCCTGGCCCGTCACCCTTCCAGCCCTGTCTATGGGGAGCTGTGAGGAGCTGGGACTCTGTCGTGAGGATGGCAGATCCCAGAGTGGTGTTTTCTATATCTCTGGCTGCACTGCACCTGCCCAGAACAGGCTGGGGGTCAGTGAGCGTGAACTGAGTGAGCCACTGGTTCCCTTCTGGGCATTTCTTATGCAGTTGCAGTGCTGACTCCCCGGGAAAACACTTCTGTCTTACATTTGAGGAACATGGCTCAGACCTCCTTGGCCCTGAGGGTGGAGGCACAGGGTGGGGGCAGGAGCCTGCACTACCTGTCCTGGGAGTAGGCGGCATGGGAAACAGAGGAGGGGCTTCCTCGCCTTAGGGGCACCCTCATCTCTTCAGCTGGCTTCCCAGGCTCAGCTTGACTCACCAAAGGTGGGAAATCTTCCTGTCTATGACGGTCGCCCTATCTATGAAGCAAGAAGCCAGATGCTCATCTTGTTTTCAGGCACATTGTGAGGCTGGAGGAAGCCATAGTTTCCGTGGTGGCCCCCGCAAGGGCCTATCCTCAGGGCTCACGCTGGCCTGACTCAAAACTCACCTCTTTCAGTAGCCAGCTGAGTGCTTGGTGCAGATACCTGCTTTACTTCTGTGTCCTTCAAGGCTCATCAATGAACGTGGGGGTGATAGAATCTTTGCAGGAGATGTTAAACATCAAAGAGGGAATGGACCCACTTCTTTCGCCCAGCCCAGTGCCGAGGGCACAGTAGGTGTTCGATAAGCACTAATTTTACTCGTTTTCTCCTTTCTTTGGGTAAAGCATAGGGCTGGTGCATCCATACGTTGTCTTAATTACTATCATCATCACTAGTAATAATACAACTCCGGGATTTGTTGGCCTGTGTATAATCATAGCTAAGCTAAGCCAAAAAATAGTTCAAATAACAACAACACAAAAAAGATGCCAAGGTTTCCTCAGGAGCTCCCAGAAAAGAAATCAGAGGGAATGTAACACAGCCCCAGCAGCAGCAAATAGCAAACACTTAATTTGGTGAGGTATGTTCCATGTCTTTGTCTCTGGAACAATTAGCTGGATGAATAAATAGCTGTCTGCCCTCTGAAAGGGAACATAATATGCAATTAAAATTAAGGACTTTCTATGGAGGGGACCTGTTACATGAAATTATAGGAAGAAGCAACCAGAGGGTATTATTGTTTCGCCAATGTAGGAATTGGGGTAATTAGGAGTTGCCAAATGCAGAGGGCCAGCTAGGAGGGGAATAAGGGGAAGAGAGAGAAGAGCCTCACCTCTCTGGCTGTGGCCATCCATGGAGGGTCATGTTACCTATGGAAAATGGGGCACTTTGGAGCCATCATCAGTGACAGGATGAATCCTGAGGTCTGTGACCGTGGAGAAGAAACTCAGGCTCAGGTGAATGACCTAAGTCACCTTTGGGCTCTTCCAATTACTTTCTGTGTCTTTTGTTCCTTCCACGCTCTGGTTTCTTTCTCATCTGAAAAAAATAGGGCTAATCATCTTGACCACAGAGATTTGTTGTGAGAATTAAAAATTAAATGATGCCTGTAATGTGTCTCTTATTGTCTAGTTGGTTCTGTTTGTCTGTGGGTTCTCCGTCTATGGTGTCAACCAACTGAAGATAGAAAATACTTGGAAAAATTGCATCTTTACTGACTATGTACAGACTTATAATTATTCCCCAAATAATACAGTATAACAACTATTTACCTAGCACTGGTACTGTATTAGATGTTATGAGTCATCTAGAAGTCATGGGGCTGGGGTTTAGCTCACTTGGGATAGTACCACTCTGCACTCTTGAGACCCTCGATTTGATCCCCAGCATCATGAAAACAGGAGAAGGACCTGGCAGCCCACTCCCAAAACGATCTAGGAAACAATTAGCCCTTGAAAACCCTATGAAGATCACTATGAGTCAGACCTTGACTCAGTGGCACCTACCACAACAATAGCAAAAATGATTTAAAGTCTATGAGGGGATGTGTGTGTGTGTGTGTGTGTGTGTGTGTGTGTGTGTGTGTGTATGTGTGTGCATGCATTATATGAAAATCCTACCTATTTTATGTAAGGGACTTGAACATTAGAGGATTTAGGTATTGATAGGGATCAAGGAACCAATCCTCCATGGATACCAAGGAATGACTGCCCTGGGAAGCAATAAGTCTTCAAGGGCATGGATTATTATTGTTGTGTTCATTGCTGAGTAGAGACATCCATATGCAATAGAGAAGGTGAAAAGCAAACATACAAACCAGGTTGCAGATGATTCCTCTGTGGTGAGGATGCTTTTGGCTGCAAGTAGTAGCCCAGCTGAAGGGGACTTGCATTTGAGGGGCTCTCACCATCCCACAGAACAAGAATGTTGCTGTTGTTCTGAATGTCACAGCCTTGCACAGCCACATTTAGAAATAGGAAAAAGAGTAAGTTTCTTCCCACAGATCTTTCCTGCAAACCCACAACACCTTTATGCATCCTCCCTCCATCTTTCGTATTTTACTGTCCTGAGTTGACCACGTTCCTGTTTGTCCACTCACAAACCAACCAGTAGCAAGAGGAATGGAATGACTGCCCTGCCTTGGCTTGGTCAAGTTTTCCTTTGGAAGATGAGAAGGGACCTCTTTTGGAGCACATGACCCCTTTGTCCTGAAAACAAACAAAAATATTCTGTCTCCAAAGAAGCTGGAGGAGCAACGTTTAGGAGAGCGCAGGCAACAGGTGGAGAGAGTGGCATGGGTATGATAATTACCCAGCAACTCCATTATTGCCCAGAGGATTGGAGTGTGGTTTAGATTTACTTCCCATATATTTAGTATTATCTTTTAAATTTTTCCAGAGTGTAGTTTTGATTTACTTTCTATATAGTTAGCATTATCTTTAAAAAATGTGTGTGTATTATTGTTATAATCAGCTTCTTACATTACTTTAAAAGTGTGACCTTTTAAAACAAATTAATCTGTCATGGTAGGCCCTTCTTCCACGTGTCAGGTGTTGGTACCTCCGTTTCCCATGACTCTTTGCAGAGATGGCATTGGGACGACCTTAGAGTCCACAGTATAAGAATAACCAATGTTCTAGGTGCTTTTCACTGAGTCATTTCATTCAATCCTTGACATGATCCTCTATGAAAGACCTTGTTATCCCCATTGTAAAAGAGGAAACTGAGTCACAAGGAGTTAACTTATTGGCCCACAACTTCTCTGGCTCCAAGGTCCACCATCTGTGAAGATTATTCAACTGATATTTAACAAGCACCTACTGTGTAGTTGAGTTGATAGAGCACTGCTCTGCACTCTTTGAGGCCCTGGGTTTGATCCCCAGCACTGCAAAAATAGAACAAGGACCTGGCAGCCTACTCCCAAAACAATCCCCAAACAATCAGCGATTGCAAACCCTATGAATAGCAGAGCCTGCAGCGGTAGCCCTGTGGCATCCGATCCTGTCAGATCTCGGAAGCTAAGCAGGGTCGGGCCTGGTTAGTACTTGGATGGGAGACCGCCTGGGAACACCAGGTGCTGTAGGCTTGGGAGAAGGACCTGGCAACCCCCTCCCAAAAATCAGTCTGCCATTGAAAACCCTATGAACAGCAGAGAAGCACTGACAATAGTATTTCAACTGTTGTAAGTAGGGTTGCTATGAGTCGGTATCCGACTTGACGGCACCTAACAACAACAACAAATGAATAGCAGAAAGACACTGACATAGTGCTGAGGATGGCACAGTGTCAGGGAGTGTTTTGTTCTGTAGTACATAGGGTTGCTATGAGTTGGACCCAACTCAACAGCACCGAACAACAACAAACTGTTTGCCTGTTGCTGTTTCCCCAGCTATTGAGACATCTCTTAGTCCAGTCAAGTTGACACATAAAATCAACCACCCTGGCCCCTTTCCTCTCTCCCTTTCTTCCCGCTTGTCCTCACTCACTGCTTCAGATTACTCAGGGCTGGTGGCAGCTGCCTAGCTGAGCCCTGCCCATCAGGACAGGGCTGGGCCTCTGGTCTCTGGGTCATGATATCTGTTCTGATTTAAGCCAGTGTTCTTTACCTCTCCGCCTCAAACTCCTATTCAGTGACATAAGAAGATGAATCTCGGCTCTGCCTTCCAGATGGAATGGCAGGGAGGATCAGATACCCCAATGGGTGTAAAAGCCAGTGGTCAAATGGCAAGAGATAGGCGCATGTAGGTCACAGTTTGCAAGAATCAGAAACAGGGGTTGGGACCGGCTTCTTCAGAGTCTGTATGTTCATGTGCCTAGCAGGAACACGACTGAGGCTAAGAGGCACAGGCAGCATGGAGCCTTCCTTGCCCTCCACCTTCCCTTTCCTTTCATCTTGCCCCAAACTTACCCAGTTAATGAGACCTGGGAGAGTTGCGTTGAGGCTGGGTGGGTTACTGGGAGAACAGTGTGAGAGACGTAGGGAGGCTCTTGGTTAAGTGCAGGATTGCGGATCCCCAGCCTGCTAGTTGTAATAGGGTAATTATACTCATTATGATGGACAATACTGCTGATTGTAAGAGGAGCCATCAACCTAACTACAATTTTTCAACAAAACAAATATCAGAAACATTAAATGTACACATCCATGTAAGACATTCCAATTTTAGAAATATAACGTGAGGAGAAACAAGTGTGGCTTAGAATTGAAGAATGAGCGTAATAGCTGTGGGAATTGGAATTTGGCTGGATGAAGCTGAGTAGGGAAAGGAAATTTAGCTTGCCAGGTGAGTTCAAGTAGGTTAAAACGCAGGGACATGGATGTTCTGTCAGGGTCTAGCACTAGACAGGCCTGTGCTCCTGAGCAAGACCCTCCTTTCCTTCAAGGAGCCCTAGGTCCATAAGGGGGGCTGATTCCTAACTTAAATTCAAAATGGCTGGCCCCAGGCAATGAACACTAGGGCAGGCAGTGTAGAGAGCAGGAGGTGAGCACCGGCCTTGGTATGTATGTGGGGGGTTGGTTCTCAGGTCCTGCAGGAAGTCCTGCCTGTGGTGGGTCTCCAGAGGCAAGAGGGAGTGGGCCAGGGGACCAGGCTGAAATGGCATTGCAGGTGGAGCCACACAGGTGGGCATCACAGCTGTGCATCCCTACAGAGAGGGCGGGGCAAAGGGAGGCAGTGCCCAGGCCAGGAGAAGACATGG
The DNA here is from genome assembly GCA_007922755.1 of Pedetes capensis. Lineage (NCBI taxonomy): Eukaryota > Metazoa > Chordata > Mammalia > Rodentia > Pedetidae > Pedetes > Pedetes capensis. The sequence continues at coordinate 48,549 of VMDO01016004.1, forward strand.
CTGGCAGGGAGGCGGGGCCTGATCTCAGCAGCTCTGGGAGCCAGGGAGCGCTATGCACTGCAGGGACCACACCAACAGCCAAGGGAAGAAGCTGTTCTCAGGAGACCCAGCAGATCCGGGAGTCTTGGAGTGGCAGAAAAGCTCTTTCCATAAAAATAGTGAGACCTCCCTTGCCTTTCTTTGTTGCTGTTGTTTTGTTTTGTTTTGTTTTTTTCCAGTACTGGGCGTTGAACCCAGGGCCTCACACTTGCATGCTCTGCAAGTGCTGGACCACTGAGCTGCACCCCCAGCCTTTTTTTTTTTTTTTTTTACTTCTTGAGACAGGGTCTCGCTAAGTTACGCAGACTGCCTCTGGTCTCGAACTTGTGCTCCTCCTACCTCCGCCTCCCAAGCCGCTGGGATTACAGGCGTCCGCCACCGTGCCTGGCCTTGCTTCCCTTTTTTAGTCTTATTTTTTCCTGGTGTCCCATGGAGCTTCTCAGAGCCCGTGGGGGTTGTCTGATCAGGACAGGTCGTATCCAGGAGCAGCAATGAGGTCCAGCTGTCGTCTTTTAACCCAGACATTTGAGAGTTGCACAAAATGACAAAGCAGTGGCACTTTTTTCAGCAGTGATTATCCAGCTTAGAAAATACAGGATTTTTTTTTTAAATAAAAAATATATTCTCTATATTATCTATGGTAACAGGTAATAGGTTTATTATTATTTTTAATGAATTAAATGTTTACAGGACTTCAGTGTTAGTTTCTAATACAGTCAATATTGATGGACACAGGCCACGTAAGCAAAAACTCTTTGAGATCGCTAGTGTTTAAAAGTCTACAGGGAGCCTGAGACG
>VMDO01016005.1:0-49264 GCA_007922755.1 Pedetes capensis
TGGATAAAAATGGGATGTTTTCCTTTTCTGATCTGGATGTGTGTCTTGCATTCTTAGAAATAATTTATGGTGTTAATGTATTTGTTTGAAAACTTATATAGCAGTATTCTAGTTGCTATTGGATGTGAGAAATGTTTCTCTTTTTGAAGATATTACATGTATATGTGCACGGCTATAAAGATATATATATATATATATACACACACGTGTGTTTATGGATGTGCATATACATTAATTTAAGCAGATGTCTATGTGAAATAAGTTTTCTTTGGGGGTTAATTTTGAAATATATGCTAAATTTATTACAAAGTAAACTTATTAAAAGCCTCATTTCTCTGGCTTGGTTTCAATTTCAATAAAGTATAAAATATAAATCCCAGAGAATAACCTAATGACAGGAGCTTACCAAATTTTACCACTGATTAAAAAGCTGCTTATGCAGCAAATTAGTCTTAATGTATTCATATGAATTCATATGATTGGCATGAACCATGTCATATGTTTACAAAAACTGCTACTCTGATCTCTCTATAATAAGGTTCAATAAGAAAACGTGATAGAATAAGACCAGAGTATTGTTGAATACATTAATTGTATAACAGATTACGGTAATTCTCAAGGACTCTATTTGGAAACCATCCAGTTTGCTTCCTTTTTTCCCACCTGCATTTTATCAACTTGTTAGACAAGCAAGAAATTTGTCTAGAAGAGCTATCCCATATTATATGCCTTGATTGAAAAACACATGAAAAAACCTCAAAGCTAATATGCAAATCCACATCTAAATGGATGTAAAAATTTAATGACATGTTACTTAGGAGACTGTGAAGTTAGTACATTCCAAATGTATACATTAAATGTCATTAAATGTTAAAAGCCATCAAAATTATCAGTATATGGGAGCATAGTTGTTGTTGTTGTTGTTAGGTGCCATCGAGTCGGTATACGACTCATAGCAACCCTCATAGGGTTTTCAATGGCTGTTTTGGGATTGCCTTGGGAGTGGATTGCCAAACCCTTCTCCCAGGAAGCATAGTTAGGTTACTTAAAAGAAAAGATCATGAGCCAGGTGTTATGGTGCACACTTGTACTCCCAACTCTCTGGAGACAGAGATTGGGGGAACACAAATTTGAAGCCAGCCTGGGTTAAAGAAAAGGAAGGGGTCACTCCGTGTAATTTAATTTCTTTTTCAATTGGGAATTTCAAACAGAAATGAATGCAGAGACTAGGCAGGTAATGTACATTACTGAGAAAAAAGAAAAGAAAAAAAGAAAACAATCTAGATGGAGATTGATACAGACTGGAGACCCAAAGCTTATCAAGAGAGGATTATTGCTGGGCATGGTGGTCTTCACATGTAACCCCACTCAGGGGTCAGAGGCAGGAGGATCATCAGTTCGAGGCTAGAGGCAGCCTTGTAAATCAGTCAGACCCAAACTCACAATAAAAAGTTAAAACAAGACCATTTAAAAAACATGTGTTGGGATTGCTGTCCAGTGATAGAGCACTTGCAAAACATGTTCAAGACCCTGGGTTCAACTTCAAATACTGCCAAAAAGAGAGAGGGGCAAAAAGAGAGAAGAGAGAGAGGAAGAGAGAGAGAGAGAGAGAGAGAGAGAGAGAGAGAGAGAGAAATCCAAATGGAGAAAGATGCAAATTATCACTCTTAAACTCAAAACAAATTTATAACAAATTTATGAAACTGAATTGTTTTATTATTTTAATCCCATATTTAATAAATTACATATTGATTTTAATTACATATTTAATTGGTTATTATCTAAAGATACATAGTAAAATGATTAGGATGATCAAACAACCTGCCCATTGTCTTCCATAGTTACATTGTGTGTATGCATGTATGTGGGTGTGTCAAGAGAACCTAAAATCTACTCTTTCAACAAATTTTTAGTAATACCTATAGTTGTTGTTGTTGTTAAGTGCCATTGAGTCAATATCCGACTCATAGTGATCCTCATAGGGTTTTCAATGGCTGGCTGTTTTGGGATTGCCTTGAGAGTGGATTGCTAGGTTCTCCCATAATACCTATAGTACTCATGACATATTAGATCTAGGTTTATTCATCCTACAAAACTACAAATTTCTGTCCTTTAACCTATTTCTTTCCTTTTCCTCCCTTTCATTGCACCTTATTTCCACCATTCTTATGTCTGTGTGTGTGCATGTGTGTGTGTGTATGCATGCATTCAGATTTTGTTTTGATTTTACATATAGGTGAGATCACACAGTCGTTTTTGTTATGTGTATAGTTTATTTTGCTAAGCATGATGTCCTTCAGGTCTATCCCTGTTATTAGAATTGACCACATCCCTTTCTGTTTTTAAGGCTAAATGATATTCCATGTGACTCACCAATACCTCTCTTGGGAATATAACTGTATTAGTTAGCTTTTTCATTGCTGTGATCAAATATTTGACAGGAAAAATTTAAAGGGGAAGGATTTATTTTGGCTCATAGTCTCAGAGGGTTCAGTCCATGGCCACTTGGCCACATGCACTTGGGCCAAACATCATGATGGTGGAAGCATGTGATAGAGGGCAGCTGTTCACTTCATGCTCATGCAGAATCAGAGAACAAGACAGGACACCTAGAGGGATATTATATCCCCAAACATTGCCCCTAGTGACCTACATTTTCCAGTGAGGCTCTACCTTCTAAATTTTCCATAACTTCCCAAAATAGCGCCACCAGCTGGGATCCAAATATTCAAACACAGGAGCCTATAGAGGACATTTCACATTCAGTCCATAACAATATGCAAAGGAAATGAAGTCAACCTTTCGTAGATATAATGCATTTCCACATTTATTGCAATATCATCCACAATAGCCAAATTATGGCTATAGTTTTCTATGACCTTAGTGGCTCTATGTAAATGGATAAAGGGATAATGGTAGATAGAAAGAGAATGAAATTCATATATAGAACATATATATTATAATATACATGATATATGTATATGTATGTATATCTTACATATATAAAGAATATATCAAGCATATGAAGATTATACATAGACTATATAAAGCAATTTATGCTATATGATATATATTTATAGCATACATAATGAGCATCACAATCGTATTCTATTTTGCCTTCGTGGAGGAGCATCTACAATGGCTGTAGCAATTTACTTTCCCACCAGCAGGGCTCTTTTTCTCCACACCACCACTTATCTGTTATCTATTGATAATAACTATTCTAACAGGTAGGAGAAGATAGCTCACATTGCTCTGCATTTCCCTAATTATTATTGATATTTAGAGTCTTTTCATACATACTTTTATGTCTTCTTTGGAAAAATATCTATTCAAATCCCTCTCATTTTAAAACTTGGATTATTTAGTATGTTTTTTGTTTGACATTAAAATTTGTGAGTTCTTTTATATTTTGACTATTAACTCCTCAAAAGATAAATGATTCACAAATATTTTATCCCCGTTATAGTTTATCTTTTCTTTCTATTGTTTCCGTTGCTGTGCAAGAGCTTCTTAGTTTGATGTTACTCCCATTTGTATATTTTTGCTTTTTTTGTCTGAAATTTCTGTGTTCTACCTAAAAATTAAGGCCAATATCAAGGACCCTTGCACTTAATTTTTTTTCTAGGTGTTTCATGGTAATTATCCCGAAAGCACTGTGGTTTTGTGTACTTGCAGGTGAGAGTCTCTCCAGATGATTAAGATTTATTGGCTTCTATGTCTATTTTAGTATTTATGTTGTCTTAAACCTGAGCCTTATTCTTTAAGCATGGTGCTATATTACTTAAAAATTGAATTAAATCATAGTTAACTTTAATGCTTTGTTTTAGGAAATTCCTACAATCTGTTACTCTAGGATCTGCCAAATAAAATGTATTTCTTTTCATTATTATTATTTGTCATCATCATCATCGTATCTTCCACCAGATAAGATTTTTGATGATAGGGAACTTAACATATCTTTTGAATTATTTATATTTTAGCACTCAGCATAACACATGGCACAGAATAGGTGCAAAATGAATTTTTTATTGAAACATATAACTGTGTTTTGCATGTTTCTCTGATTCTGTTTTTTTCCCAGTTTCTATTTGTCAGACCAATTTTTTCCTTATAAAAGAAATAATGCTGTGCTATTTTTGTCATCTACTAAAAGACAGCATGCCATGGCTTTGTGAACACTGATTTGAAATTTTTTTCTGGGGCATTAAACTTTTATTGATTTCTATGTCTGAATTAGTAAGCTATGATGGCCTTAAACCATTATTTTTCTCCTGTGTCTATCCTTATTGTTGATCTATTTTTAGTTTTCCGTTCTCTTCTTCAAGGTGGCCTTTTGTCATCACCTGACAGCAAAGTTAAGTTCGTAACAGAGACCAATTCCTTTAACTTCTGGGAAATGAGAAGCTTAATGATGATTATAAAAGAAAAGAATAATATCTTTGAATGTAAAAAAGAAGTTACTAAAGTATGAAGGGCTGGGATTTAGCTCAGTTGGTAGAGCACCGCTCTGCAGTCTCTGAGGTCGTGAGTTCAATTCCCAGCACCACAAAAATGGGAGAAGGACAGGGCAACCCACTCCCAAGGCAATCCCGAAACAATCTGCCATTGAAAACTCTATGAGGGTCACCATGAGTCAGACACGACTCAACAGCACCTAACAACAACAACAACAAAGTATGAAACAAAAGTCAGCATACCTTCAATGAGATATGGTTTTATACAAATGCCATCTGATATACTATAAAGTAAAACTGATTAACTCTGGTGTATGTGCTGAATAGAGGGTCTAGTCTACTTTGTGATTGTTGATTGTTTTTCTAAGTCACAGATTGATTTCTTAAAATAGTAGGCAGATTGTTGTGGCATCCTTTGACTTAACTCAAAAATTTTTTTTCATTTCATTTTCAATGAATTACATGGATTAGTTACTCAGTAAAATTGAAGTATGTCAGAAAAATACAAAAATGCCTATAACGTGGGAGGAGACAATAAAAATAAATGGCACTTTTTGCATAGTACAGAGTACTGTGTCACATTTGCCACTGGCAAACACTTAAATATCAAGCAGAGACAGAGCAGGCCACTTATGTTTTTTTCCCATGAGAAATCATTAAACCAACTGAGACATGAATGTGATTGAAACAGTAGTATATACACGAATCTCTTTATGTTTATTTTTGATAATTAATTTAGCTTTCATGTCAGGATCCTCTTTCCCTACTGTTTTTATTTGTAACTAGTTTCCCCTCCCAGTAATTAGTATAAACATATTGAGTAATGTTCATTACACAGAGAGGTTCATGACTGAAATGTTTCAATATATTTTCTAAATCTCATGATACAAGAAACATAGAAAACACACATAAACTGGAGGGAAAATATATTAATTTCATGTATACATCATTTCACATGGGCAGGAAAGTCCAACCTATAATAGAGGTATCTAAAGAGACTTCAAAAGTATAGGCAATTTATAAGAATTCAAGAAGAAAGTGACCTTATGACCAGTGTAGGTAGAAGTTTGATTCCTTTACATTTAAGTGATTATGGATCAAAAATAGTAAAAACGGTGATCTAAACTCACACTTAGATATTTTTAAATAGTAAATTGTCTCAAATATTTGTATCTGAGAATTATCAATCATTGCTCTTTTGTGAGAAATAAATTCCTTTACTAAAAGACAACTTTTGAAGCTTTTAAATTTAAGCTTTATTTTGACGGATAACTCATTCTGACATTAACTCAAACTCCAACTTACACACCACACACATCTTTTCTTCACATCTTATATGTATGAAAGCACTATCCTGAGTCAAAGACATGTACATATACACAAAAGCACACTTTCCATGCTTTTCAAGAGCATCCAAACTAAAAATGGCCTGGGACTTAGCTCAGTTGGTAGAGCACTGCTCTGTAGTCTCTGAGATCCTGGGATCAATTCCCAGCACCGCAAAAAAATGGGAGAAACACTACTCGACGACTCATAACCAAAACAAACTAAAGATATGGCCAACATGACCCAGAACTGTAAGAAAGGATAATATATGGTTGTTGTTGTTCTTCAGTGCCATTGAGTCAAGTCCAACTCATAGCAACCCTATGTACAGCAGATCAAAACACTCCCTGATTCTATGCCAGGCACACAATCTTTATGTTTAAGCACATTGCTGCAGATACTGTGTCAATCCATCTGGTGGAGGGTTTTCCTTTTCTTCATTGACCTGCCACTTTCCCAAACATGATGTCTTCTCCAGGGATTAGTCCCTCCTGACTATATGTCCATAATATGTAAGACACAGTCTATCCATCCTTGCTTCCAAGGAGCACTCTGGTTGTACTTCTTCTAGGACAGATCTATCTGTTGGTTCTAATATATGGTAGTATGTAGATATTGCACTAAAATGTTATGAGACTTCAGAAAAGAACTGGATTAATTCTGGCAGGGGAAATCTTTCATGTGGCAGACAGATTTGAATTGATATGAATGCAGGAGATCTTATTAGAAAGTATGAATTAAACAAGGATTAATATTCTGGGATAAAGGATTTATGTAGGCCCCGAACAGTAAATTAGAGAGATGAAATGTGTATGTGGAGGATTACATTCAGTTTTCTTAAAATTTGATGACAAGGGAGACTGATAGCTACATTGGAATAGAGCAATGGAGAGATCTATCAAGAAAGCTATGAATTTCTAGTTTAGGCATGGAGATAATGAAGTTTTATTGTTCCCAGTCAGCTACTTGGGGTTTTTTGCTATACCTGGATGGAAATATTGGTAGGTGAGGAGAAGCCCTTCTAATGCTACTCTTCGGCAACAGTCATGTCTCTTAGCCATTGACAGCAGAGTACAGTTTCTCCCTAATGCTACATGCAGGTGGAGGAATTGAGAATCCTAAACTTACCTGTAGATGTCATAGTTCTTGTATAAGTTGAGGAGTCTGATCCTTTAAGGCCATGGTTCCTATAGCCACTCCCCTACAGCTGTCAGGTAGCCCACCAGGGCACTGCTGGCAGGTCAGAGCAGAAGAGATGGGCGCTACTACTGCTCTCTGTTCTTTGGACAACGAAGAAGCAGCTCAGTTCCCAACAGATGGGTTTCCTGGGCATTTACCAATGGTTGGAAGCAGAGTGGATGGAGCTGCCCTCCACTGCTTCCTTACCAGAGAATGGTGCCCCCTACACATGCTGTTGGAGCTGGGCCACTGTCCATGATTGGAAATGAGGGAGCAGGTACTATTGCCCCTTCTTACCAGACAGCAGGGAAGGCTTTCTTATGCCCCAGCTGGAGCACCCTCCACCAGTGCTGATTGGGCCACAGGAGGTGGCGCAGCTGAATTACTGTCCTCCATGCTGCTGTCCTTACTCCACTGCCTTTTCTTCTTTCTTCATGTTGCCAACTCAGCTTGTTGCCAAGGTAGGCAAAGAAGCAAGTAGTCACTTCAGAGAAGCTTTTATTGGTTTTCCTGTTGAAGCATCAGGGGAGGGAGAACAGGAGGTAACTTCCAGCTCTGTCTCCCTGAGTGAGGTGAGGAGCCTGTTTAGATAGACAGACCCAGGTTATATGCAACAATGGAGGTGATTTTGTCATGCAAATATAGGCTTATGTTTATACTACTCATGATAGGGGACTCAAGGGACTCATGAGTCCCCTTGCACTCATCACAGCAGTATCTTTTGCTGGGGCACCAGGGGAAGCACTACCCCTCTGGCCTGTGTTGGTCACAAGGTCTTCTGAAAGTCCCTCTCCCTTGTGAGAGTAAAAGAGAAGAAAAGGAAGAAAAAGTACAACAGTGCAAACTGAGACAGCCTAGGCTGGGATGCACCTTCAGTATCTGGAGTTGTAGCACATAGCTGCAGTTCTATACTTTCCTTCAGATTTCTATGGCATGTTCACAATGGCAGGTAGTGCTGGTGTGAGTGGCAGGACAACAATTCTTCCGTTTATAACAGCCTGAACCACAATAGACGGTCTAGTAGCTGGTAATCATGGAATCAAATCTTCCTATCCCCCACATCAATGTTTCCTAACAGAAAAATGAGAAGCACAAGGGGCATTTATAGCAAGGAAAAAAGAAAATTCTTATCATTAACATGAATATTCATTCTAACGGTGTATTAATAATACTGTACGTCCAGTGACCCAAGGAGAAAGAAGTACCCCTGATCTATCCCATTATCACTTATGAGGATATATGTTGTTGTTATTGTTAGGTGCCATTGAGTGGGGTCTGACTCACAGTGGCCCTATGTACAATAGAACAAGACACTAATATTGTCAGTGTTTTCTGATATACATAGGGTTTTTCATGGCTGATTGTTTCAGGAGTGGGCTGCCAGGTCCTTCTCCCAAACCTACAGCACCCAGTATTCCCAGGCAGTCTCCCATACAAGGACTTACAAGCAAGGCCAGACCCTGCTTAGTTTCAGACATCTGACAAGCTCAGAGGCCAGAGTGGTATGGCTGTAGGCATGAAGATAAATAACTTCACTTAACTAGCTATCACTTTGATGAATAAAGAAGGCAGATTGTGAGACATGTTTGAAGGAACTACAAAATTTTTTAACTTTATATATCAAATACCTACTTTTTATTTTTTTTCTATACCACTGAGCTGCACTCTCAGCCCATTTATTTTCTTTTTTCTTTTTTGTTTTTTCTTTTTCTTTCTTTCTTTCTTTTCTTTCTTTCTTTTTTTTTTCTTTTACTTTTTCAGATAGAGTCTTGCTAAATTATGAAGACTGCCTCTGGTATCCAACTTGCGATCCTTCTACCTCTGCCTCCCAAATCGCTGGGACTACAGGCATGCGCCATCATGCCAGGACTAAAAAATTTTTTTCCACATTAAAATTCACTTGATTTATTTGCAATAGGTGTGTGAAAACAAAATCCTAGTATTTAGGACTACTGAGATAGTTTATTTACAGAAGGAACTGGAACGTTCTCCATTAGGACATTTCAACATCAATTTGAAGGTCCTCAGGATGTGATTCAGGAGAAACTATGATAAATTGGAATAAAAATTTATTGTCAAAGTACTTAAGAAAGAGTTTGGTTAGATTACACAAAAAGAAACATGTTATAACTTCAATATTTGCTCAGGTCTAGTCTCACTGGGAAATAATTTCATTGAAGTCATCCTTGTCATCTACTGCGTTGTCTCTCTTAGATGTTAACAAACTACTAGAAGGACATTTCTTGAAGTTCTGCCTTGTTCCTTTCCAGCTTTTCCTAGGTTTTATAAGACAATGATCTCAAAATAAGACTACGTTTCCCCCTCCCCCACTCCCGGAAAAATACAAGGCGACTATAGATATAACCTAAAAGTACTTTTAGTAAAAATTCTGTATCTCATGGTCTTGGTAAGGTATACATTTATATATATTTATAGAATATTCCCCCTGCAGACATAGAACTGTGGCATCCGATCCCGTCAAATCTCAGAAGCTAAGCAAGGAGGAACCTGGTTAGTACTTGGATGGGTGACCTCCTGTGAACACCAGGTGCTGTAGGCTTGGGAGGACGACCTGGCAACCCACTCCCAAAAATGAAACCGCCATTGAAAACCTTATGAATAGCAGAGAAGCACTGACAATAGTGTTTCACCTGTTGTATTTAGGGTTGCTAAGAGTCGGACACCCACTGGACGGCACCTAAGAACAACAACAACAGAATATTTCCTCATCCTATTATTTTTTATTGGAAATTTTTAATGTACAACTTAATGTGTTTCATTCTGACATACATTTCATTGTGACATTTCCATATATAAGTTTCATTGTACATTGTACAGATAATTTCCCCCTTACCCTCTTGTGCCCCTCCTTCCCCACTCTCCCACCTCCCCATCAATGGCCTCTCTTCTACTTGCATGTTTTAGTGGGAATATTATTTTTTATATTGCCATAAATAGGACACTCTAATAGAAGTTTGAAAAGAAGCAATGAATACTTTCCTGTGTACTGAATTCACTTTCAAGGAAAATATAACCAAAAAGAGGGGAAAAAAGTTTGTCATGTATTCCTTAGTATTTCAAGAAATGCATGTGGCAAATACAAAATAAAATATTAATAATAATACATATTTCATGTGAATTTGAAAATTTATAAAAGAAAATAACAGACATTAGTTTAAAATATTAAATAATAAATTCCACTCAGGAAGATAAAGTATTATCACTATTCAGTTAAATTGGCTTCCTATTAAACAGCATTATCTTAAAATAAGATTATTCCTAACCTAGGCTTTCACTCTTACACCTCTACACCTTTTTAAAATTTTATATATATATATATATATATATATTTTTTTTTTTTTATTTATTTTTTTTTTTTCAGTACTAGGGATTGAACCCAAGGTCCTCTGGTCTTAAATTTGTGATCCTCCTGCCTCTATCTCCAGAGCTGCTAGGATTATAAGTGTTCACAGGGGGCCCAGCACAGCACCTCTACACTTTATTTCTTTATTGAAAAAACATTTTGAAGATTTCATTGGTTTAGAGTAGTTTCAGTTTTAAGGAAACTTGAGAAAAGGTGCAAGGGCCTCCTCTATATCCCATAATTGCTCCAATGAATAGCTTCCTTTATTATGAATATTCCCCACTCCAATGGTACATCTGTAAGAACTGATGAACCTCCATTTACATATCATTATTACCCAAAGTCCATACTTTGCATTAGTGTTTACACATAAAGGATATTTTCGTTGCCTTAAAAAGCCCCTGTGCATTACCTAATCAATCTTTTCCCCTCAATTCTTGGCAATCATGATCTTTCTACATTCTCCATACTTCTTGCCTTATACATAATGTCATATACATTGAATAATACAGAGTAATGCCTTTACAGATTGTTTTATTTCACTTAATAATATGAATTTAATTTTTCTCCATTTATTTTTATGGCTTTATAATTACTTTCTTTTAGCAATGAATAATATTTCACTGCCTGGATGTACCACACTTTATTCATTTATTAAAGGACATTTTGTTGCTTTCAAGTTTGGAAAACTATGAATAAAGCTGCTATAAGCATTGAGTACACATTTTTGGGTAAGCATAAGGTTTGGGATACTTTGGGCAAAACATAATGAACATAAATTGTGGATCTTGTGGTAAGAATGTGTATAATTTTTAAGAAATCGCCAAATCTTTTTCAAAAATTTCCATACACTTTTGGATTCAATCAGCAGAGAATGAGAGTTCCTATTGTTCCACATGCTGGCCAGCATTTGATGTTGCTAGTGTTTTGAATTTTTAGCTATTCTAACAGATGTGTAGTGGTGTTCCATTATTTTGGTTTTCATTTCTTTGATAACATATAGATCATCTTTTCAAAAACATGTGTGCCATCTGTATATCTTCTTTGGCAAAGTGTCTGTTAAAGTTTTCTGCTCAGTTTTAAAAATCAGATTTTTTAAAATTTTTTGTTTTAAGTTTCTTTTTGAAATTTTGTATATTTTCATAGTTGTCCTTTATTGTATATGACTTTTTCATACATGTCCTTTTAACATAAATTGTTCCATTTTGTGTTTTATTCACAAAGTCTTTTGCTAATATAAGTCCTTAATTGTAATGAAGTCTAACTTATCAATTCTCTCTTTCATGGATTGTTCCTTGGTTATCATATTTTATGTCACTGCAAAAGCAAGGTCCTTCAGATTTTCTCCTGTATATCTCCTAGGGTTTTACAGTTTTTTGTTTTAATTGAGGTCTGTGATTGATTTCTTCTAAGCTGACTTTTGTGAAGGTTATAAGGTCTTTATCAAGATTAATATTTACGTGTGGAAGTCCAGTTGTTGCAGTATCAATTTTTGAAAAGACTATCTTTGTTCATTGCATTGCTTTTGTTCTTTTATCAGAGATTAAATGACTAAAAGTTGCATGAGTTTATCTCAGGATTTATTATTCTGTTACACTGATAAATTTGACTATTCTTTCACCAGAACTATGCTATCCAAATTATCGTAGCTTCATAGTAAGCAGTGTAGATGGTAGTATATAATTTCAACTTTGTTCATTTTCTTTACTGTTATTTTGAACATTGGAATCTTTTACTGTCAAGAGATGTTTTTGAATCAATTTGCTGGTATCCACAAAACACTTTGCTAGGATTTTAATTAATATTTTAATGGATCCATAAATCAAGGCAGAAAAATCTCACTTTAGCAATATTGTGTCTTCCTGTCTATAAAAATAGGATATCACTCCAGTTAGTTTTATAGTTATTTTCATACAAATCATATATATATATATACAAATTATATATATATATATATATATATATATATATATAATTTCAATTTATTTCATCTTTGAAGGAGTTGATTTAAATAGCATTGTGTTTCTAACTTCAAATTTTACCTGTGCATTACAATATAGAGGAAATTGATTGACTTTTACATATTATCATTATTTCCTGTAACTTTAGTATAACAGCTTTTTAGTTCCACGTGTTTCTCTCAGTTAATTTTTCAGTTCATTTGAAATTTTTGCATAAATGATGATGTCATATATAAGCAAACAGTTTTAATTGTTACTTTCCCAATCAGTATACTTTTGATTACTTTTGATTACTTTTAATTAATGTGAACTTCCAATATGATGTCAAATTGTTGCTGTTTTTAGGTGCTGTGGAGTCAGGTCCAACTCATAGCGACCCTCATTGTAGTAGATAAAAGGATATTCTTGCCTTTTTCCTGACTTTAGTGGAAAAGCTTCTAGTTTGTCACTAGTAAGTGTGATGTAGCTTATATTTTTTGAAGATATGGTTTATCAAGTTGAGGAAGTTCAATTCCTATTTTACTGACAGTTTTTATTATGAATGATTTAGGATTTTGTTAAATCTTTTCACTCAGCTATTGATATGATAATGTGATTTTCTTTCTTTAGCCTGTTGATGTGATTGCATTAACTGATTTTGGTATGTTGAACTAGTCTTGGAAACCTGCGATAAATCTCACGTATACTTTGTGTATAACTATTTTATATTGTTGCATTAGACTTGCTAATATTTTGTTGAGAACTTTTGAAATGATTTTCATTGACTTCTGCTCCAATTTCAATTTACTTTTTCTTGTAGTTTTGAATTTGTTTGCTTTTAATAAAGGGTTGCGGTTTAGCTCAGTTGGTAGAGTGCTGCTCTGCATTCTCTGAGAACCTGGGTTTGATCCCTAGCACCACAAAAATGGGAGGAGGACTTGACAATCCATTCCCAAAGCAATCTCGAAAGAGCCATTGAAAACCCTATGAGGATTCTAAGTCTGGCTTGATTTGATGGGACCTAACAATAGGAAGGTATAAATTAAGATTATAGATTTTATCAGCTTATTCTTCGCTAATATATGCATTAAATGTTAAAAACTTCTCTCCAGGCATGAGATGCTCTAGTTGCATGTCAGAAATATTGACACATTATTTTCGTTATTATTTAGTTTAAAATATTTTAAAAATTTTTTTGAGATTTCATCTTTGACTCATGTTGTTTTCATCAATATATATTCTTGGCTATTTTAGTTATAGTTCTGATAATTATTGATTTCTACTTTAATTATCTTGTGGCCCAGAGAAGACATCATATGGTTTCAATTAATTTAAATTTGTTAGGATATGTATTACAGCTAGGAATGTAGTCTCTCTTGAAAACACACCTACTTTTAAGGAAAAAATGGCAATGCAGTATATTATTTTTTAAAGATAGAATATAGCAAGATTTATAATCATTCCTATATCACTAGAGATTTAAACATATATGTTTCTGAATAGTACTATTACTCAATAGAGCAATGTTGCATTTTCTATTTTATTTTTCCTTCCTGTCCTTGTAGTGTGAGCTAGATTACAGAAAATTTGAAAGACCAAGCATGCATATAATTTCAACAGAATAAGAGCAAGGAAAAAATGTAAGTTCTTAAAGAATATTCAGTGGAAATATGATTATTTTTAGAAGGTAGAATGTTAGTGGCCATTGGAATTTTGCATTGAAGAACTTTGCTTAGAAAAAGTAAAAAATAGATTAAGAATTAAAATTTAACATATAGACTTTGTTAGTTTAAAGAAAAATGAATAGATGATTTGGTAATTGTCTAAATATATAGGAACTTATCTCCATAATGGATGAGAAAATAAATAAATATTTCAATTTCACTGGTAACACAAATGACTCTGAAGCTGAGGCAAGAAGATCTGAGTTTGAGGCCAGAGACAGCTTGCACAACTTAACGTGACCCTGTCTCAAAATAAAAAATAGGAAAAGTAGGCTGGGGATAAGGCTTGGTCGTATAGTACTTGCCTGGCATGCATGAGGCCCTGAGCTTAACAGTTTCATACTGCAAATTTAATTAACTAACCAATTAATTCAATTTTAATATTACTAAAATTTACATATTACTATTTTTATCATTATATTAAAATTAATGATTTATAATGAATAAAATGTCAATGTAATCAATTGCAAAATAGATTATTCCTTGAAGTGTTTGTAGAAAATCTAGCAATTTAGCAAAATATCCACACAGAAATATTGTTATTTAGAGACTAAACACATACCTAATCATACACTATTCCAGAGATAAGAAGAAGACAGAGAAGCAAAGGGGGAAAGAATTGTATGAATTCTACATTCGAGTGGCCTCATGTTTGGATAAAAGCCTTCATTAATACAAAAGCCAGGTCCTCTGATATAAGTGTGATTTTCATTATAATACTTATGTGAGTTTTGTTGTTTTTGTTGCCCTTTGTAATTGACCTGACCTCTGGTACATTCTTGAGATTCTTCTCAAGCTTGAAAATAATGCAATATAAAAATTTCTCAAAATATTTATTAACTATATTTCTACATAATGGTATTAAATAGTTTAGTTTAAAAGAATCTGTAATTTCAGTGGAACTAACAATACTTAAAAATGTTTTTCAAAATGGTTCCTATGATAATTATAATTAAGCATGGCAGCCCTTTCTTTAATCATGTGATTCTTTGGGGATTCACTGGCTTTCAGGTTTTCTTTATAAGCATTGTATAATTAATAGAAGTGGTTTATTATCAACACTCTATGGGAAATAATCACACTCTAATCAAATGTCTGTCATAAAAGGATGAAATTAGATTTTATAATTATTTGGTTTTATTGTTTCCTTGATTCCCAGAAAAGGCACTTCAGTCAGGTTTTTCATTCCAATTCACACAACTTTTTGAACAATTTTTATAAAAATAAGATACAGGAGGCTTGGTAAAGGAAAGTGATTGAACAGAAGTCAGAAAAACTGTGGTGTGAACTTCCTCACTACTAATAAAGCAAATGTCCATTGTGGCCTCTGGACATCTCAGCCAGGGAAAATACTTCAGGAGAATCAGCATAGACAAAAAATGACTTGAAAAGGGTTTCACAGATATTTGTTGTTGTTGTTAGGTACCGTGGAGTTGGCATCCAACTCATAGTGAACCTGCGTACAACAGACAAAACACTATTGTGGGTGCTTCTCTTTTGTTCATAGGCTTTTCAATGGCAGAATGATTTTGGGGAGTGGGTTGCCCGGTCTTTCTCCCAAGCCTACAGCGCCTGGTGTTCCCAGGTGGTCTCCCATCCAAGTACTAACCAAGCCCAAACCTGCTTAGCTTCTGAGATCTGATCTGGGATCCGGTGACACAGGGCTATGGCTGCAGGTTATTACAGATATTAGCTAACAAAAATATAAGATGTAATTGTATTCATTTATTAAATACTGAATGAGGAAAAATAGTTCCCTTATTTGAAAGCAAAAACATGAATCTAGCTATTTGAATGAAAATGTTTATGGTGTTTTATTAAGCCTTATAAATAAAGTTGCTATGTAATAACTGGAATCTGTGAGGTTCTTTGTTAACTGACATGTGGGAGATTTTTTCTATATATGGCTAAAGACTGCATTTGCATAACTGCAGAGATCAGGTAAATTAATATTAACTATAAGTCTAATTACTAGGAAAAGAGTTGGATTATTTTATCAAATGATATGTATAAGCACAGTACAGTTAGCAATGTGGTTGACTAAGAAAGATACTTTAGCCCAGAAGTCTAAGAGAAAATATAAAACTAGTCTGCAATATCTCCATCCAGGCTTATGCAACATCACCTCTCACAATGTTCAATTAAATTTTTTATATAGTGATGTTTCACAAAAGAATTTTTGTGGCTTTCTGCAACTACTTAAATAAAATGATTCCCCCATTTTGAATATACTTCAATGTACTTGCAGTAGTTTTAATACAGCTATATATTTAAAAAATTATGATTCATCTTAAAATGATCTACTTAAAATACTATCTCAGTTGCAATCAACTTCATGGACATTTTAAAAAAACATAAATTTTCTTAGTGAATGGATCAAACTTAAAGACAAATGGACTTAATGTAGTTGTGTATGCATAGGTAAGAATTTAAATTCTAGAAAAGCACAATTTAATGAAGATTTACTTTACCTAATTTTGAAAAATAACATCCTTTATTCTCTGATTTTTATGTTCTCTGACTTTCCTTAGCTTAAAACACTTAAGTACTAGGAAACTAAAAATTTAAATAATTGCACGTACTTACAAATATCACCAGGAGTTGTTCCCAGAGTTGCGATCTATTAACCAAGAAGGAGCTAAGTTTCCTCATTTGAATTATTTAACTTATTTTGCAACTTTTCATTTCAAGGAAAGAAGGATAATAAGGCTATTCCCCATGAGTGACTTTACCACTTCACTCATGTCTAAACTATTTTTATAGCTTGGCAATAGTCCAGAAACATAAGAGAAGAAATACTGAAAAAACTTATTGTGCATTTAGAACTGCCTCACTGCATTCAAACCAGAAAAAAAACAAATCAATAAAATGGACAGTTGAGCGTGTGGAAAATGTAGTGATGTCTTAGGTTATCAAGCCTTTCAGTGTTTCCTAAGCTCTGACTTCAGTAAAATTGTGATGCTCTATATTAAAAAGTATAAAAATACATACATTAAAATAATGTGCATTTGTGGATTATTAACATGGAAAACAGTACATTTTTATTTTATAATATTTTGAAAAAATGTAGAGAATTTATTTGAAATTGTTTTAAAGATAGTATATATGTGTGTGTGTGTATATATGTGTGTGTGTGTATGTGTGTGTGTGTGTGTAAATATATTGTTGTTGTTGTTAGATGCCATCGAGTTGGGTCGGATTCATAGCTACCTTCATAGTATTTTCAATAGCTGATTGTTTTAGGGATTGCTTTGGGAGTGGATTGCTACATCCTTCTCCCATTTTTGTGGTGCTGGGGATGGAACCCAGGTCCTCAGAGAGTGCATCACAGCATTCTACCAATTGAACTAAACCACAGCCCATACACACATATATATGCATATATATGCCATAAAAGACATGCAAGCAGAGGGGTACTATTTTAAGGAGAAATGAGGTCAGAAGTAGGGGTGTCATGAGAAGGTAATGAGAGAGGTGAACATGAACAATGTACAAAGATAGTCATGTATGGGAAGATCACAATAATAGTCATTACTTTGTACATTAAATAATAACATTACTAATAAAATAAAGAATATTTTTAAAAAATAAAAAATATTTTTAGAATGGTCACAACAGCTAGTATAAAATTTTTATAGGTGATAAGGGGCACATTAAGATTACATGTATATTCTGTCATGAAATAATCACAGTAGCCTTAGAATAGTTAGAAATTATTGTGTAATAAGTTATGATATATTTAATAAAAATAATCATATGAAAAATTTTTTATAATTTAAAGTGTATTTTGTAGTTGAAGAAACAAAGAAAAAATAAATAAGCAATCCAATGTCACCAACAGAGTACAGAGACAAATATTCGAACTGAGGCAGTCTTATTTCTTAGGTTGCAATTTACTTATTATTTTCATTAGGATGTAGTCACTGTACAAAATAAATGGGTTTCATATGATATTTTCATTCACATATATCATGTACTATGATCATATCTGTACCCTATTCCCCTCTCTTGTCTCTCCTTTCCTCTTCCCAAATAGACTGGTTTCTATTTCTATGTCTATAAAAAATTTAAACCCACATATTAGAGAGAACATGTGATGAGATGAGCTCCAGTTCCATATATTTTCTTGCAAGTGACATCGTGTCATTCTTTCTATGGCTGGATAAAACTTCGTGTGTGTGTGTGTGTGTGTGTGTGTGTGTGTGTGTGTATGTGTGCATGTGCACATGTGTATGAAGTGATAAAAAACATGGTAAATGTTTAAATTTAAAAAATTTTAGTAAAAGATATATCCTCATCAATACCCCTCAAAAAATTATCCTTGTTTTAATACATTTACCTCATCATACTTACCACTTTTTGAAGCAATTCTAGAAGTCCACTTTCATGAGTGTCCTCAGTAGCACTGTTATGGCTGCCTTGGTGTCCTGAAATGATTCAAAACATTTACCTTTCAGGGTCATTTTGACTTTGAGGAAAAACCAGAAATCTATAGTGCCAATTCCAGTGAATAATGTAAATGAGGACACATCATAATATTTTTTATTTGAAGAATTTACTACAGCAGAAGTGATGTGTGGCACAGAACATTGTCATGATGGAGGATAAAGTAAAGACACTCACAAAAGAGGATTTCCAGGACTGCTTCAGAAAGTGGCAAGAATGATGCGTTGTGTGTTCACAGCCAGGGGGAATCTGTTGAAGGGGCTTAATGGCAACAGGACTTTTACTGTAATATATTCTTTAGGAATTCTCTGTATCTTTTTTATCACACATCTTATACCATATGTTCTTTATCCATTCACCTGTTTATGGGCAACAAGGTTGATTCTCTAACTTGGCTACTATGAATAATGCTGTAATACACGTGGGTGTGAGGGTACGTCTATTGTAGGAAGGCTTAGATTCTCTATAGTGTATACCCCAAGAATGATATAGTTGAGACATATGGAAATTGTATTGTTAGTTTTTTGAAGCAACCACATAGAGATTGCACTAACTTGTATTTCCACCAATAGTATACAAGGGTCTCTTTTTCATGGTATCTTTGTTAGCATTTATAATTGCCAGTTTTTTTGATGTTACCCATGTAGATTGTGGTAAAATGGGATCTTAATGTTTTGATTTGCATTTCTTTGATGAGTAAGGATGTTGAAAATTATTTTGAATATTTATTGTCCATTTATATTTCTTTTCAAAAGTATCTTTTCAATTCTAATGCTCACTTATGGATTAGATTATTTTTATTTTGGTGTTTAATATTTTGAGTTCTTTATATATTCTGGATATTAACTCCCATCAGATGAAAAGCTGGCAAAGATGTTTTCCTATATTAGATTCCTATTTAGAAATTCATTGCTCATGCCTATACCTTGAAATGTTTTTCCTGTGTTTTCCTCTAGTAGCTTCAGAGTTTCAGATCTTACATTAAGGTTTTTATTCATTTTGAGTGGAATTTTATATAAGATGAGAGAGAGGGATATAGATTTATTCTTCTATACATGGAACATGGATATTTAATTTTCTCAGTGCAATTTGTTGATAACACTGTGTCTTCTCCAACTTAAATTTTGGCATATTTGTCAAAGATTAGATGGGTGTAGTTGTGTGGGTTTATTTCTGAGTCTTCTAGACCCAGATTTACTCAATTGTCATTCTTCAGATCCCTAAACATGGATTATCTTTCCATCATCTAGGTTCTTCAGTTTCTTTCTTCAGTGTTTTAAACTTTTCATTGTAGAGGACTTTCACCTCTTTGGTTAAGTTGATTCCTAGGTTTTTCTTTTCCTTTCAGTACTTCTCTTGCATGTGCTCAGCAAATGTTTGACCACTGAACTGCATCACTCAGCTCTTGGTAAATTTTTCAGGCTGCCTCTGAGTTCAAATTGATAATCATCCTGCTTTACCTTTCTGAATCTGTGGGATTATAGGGATGTGTCATGGCACTTAATTTAAGTATTTTCTTTAGTCATTGTGTTAGGACTGTTTTCTGATTTTGTTCTTGGCATATTTTTATTGGTATGCTGAAAAGCTACTAATTTTGATGTTGATCTTCTATCTTACTACTTTGCTGTAAATGCTTATCAGATCTAAGAGTCTTCTAGTAGAGTTTTAGGGTAAGTATAGTATCATCAGGAGAAGGACCCGGCAACCCACTCCCAAAAATCAATCTGCCATTGAAAACCCTATGAACAGCAGGGAAGCCCTGACAGTAGTGTTTCATCTGTTGTATGTAGGGTCGCTATGAGTCGGATACTGACTCGATGGCACCTAACAACAACAACGAGGTATCATCATTTGCAAA
Organism: Pedetes capensis; assembly: GCA_007922755.1. NCBI lineage: Eukaryota > Metazoa > Chordata > Mammalia > Rodentia > Pedetidae > Pedetes > Pedetes capensis. The sequence continues at coordinate 20,295 of VMDO01016005.1, forward strand.
TAGAAATAATTTCAATTCTTTTCTTCTTATTTTTATCCCTTTTGTTTCTTTATCTTGCTTTATTGCGCTGGCTGAGAATTCCAGCATCATATTAAAGCTAGAAAGGGTAGACATTTGTGTATCATTCATGATTTTAGAGGAGATGCTTCTAGTTTTTCCCTATTTAGTATAATGTTGGCTATATGTTTGTGATACATAGCCTTTAATAAACTGAGTTATTATCCTTCTATTCTTACTCAAGATTTTTCATGTAAGAGTTGATCATGTGATATCTGTACTTGAGCAATGTATGTACTATATTACATTTATTTATTTACATATGCCTTATTATCCTTGCAATCCTGGAATACAACCAACTTGAACAAAATGTAGGATATGTTTTAATGTTATGTTGAATTCAATTTGCAAATATTTTATGGAGAATTTTTGTATCGATTTTCATTAGGAAAATTGGTCCATAGTTTTCCCTTTTTATATACCCTTATCTGATTTTGGTATCAGGGAAATTCTGGCTTCATAGAATGAGTTTGGAGATTGGTAGCTTTCCTTTCTTTTCTATTTTATGGAATATTTGGAATAATTAGTATTAGTTCTTCTTTTGAGGTCTGATAGAATTCAGCAGTAAATTTCTCTAGTTCTGAGACTTTATTTTTTGGGAGAATATTTATTATTGCTTTAATTTAAAGTCTCATTGCTTATCATAGATTTGTTTATGTTATTTATATATTATTTGATTTAAGTTTTGTAGATCACATGAGTCTAGGAATTTATCCATTTCATCTAGATTTCTCAGTATGTTGGAAGAGAAGCTTTCGAAGGATTCTCTAATAATTATCTGATTATATTGTATCTCTTTTATGTTAGTTATATGTGTTGTTGTGCCAAAATATTTGACAGAAAAAAGTTCATGGGAGGAATGACTTATTGGGGCTCATAGTTAGAAGATTTAGCCCCCTAGAGTCAGGAAGAAATAGATGTGGGGCGGTGGTGAGGTCTATGGAAGAGGACCTCACATTAGAGGAGCAGAGAGAACCACCAGAACTAGGGGCCTCTACTTCAGTTCCCAAGAGGGTCCTCATTTTCCTCTGAAGCCTCATGAGACATTTCCTTATTGTACTCATTGCTATCAGCATTCTAGTCCTCTAAAAGTCTCACCTGAACCATCTCTGAAGTTTTGCTTAGATCATTCAAGGTCTTCTCTTTGCCACATTTCCAAACTCTGTTAAATTCCTCCCCAAAACAAGTTCCAATCATTAAAAAACCACTGGGTTTGGTTTCTGCATAGCAACAACCCCACTCTCTAATCCCAATTTTTTGTGTTAGTCATCTTGTGCTCCTCTGTGAAAAAGTACCTGATGGAAACAAACTTATGAGAGAAATGATTTTGAGGGGCTCACCATTAGAGCGTTTCTGTTCAGAGAGGCAGGAAGGCATGACAGTGGGGCAGGGGTCAGGAGATCAGGAGCAGAGGAAAAACCAGAACTGAGGGTTGATATAAAAGTTCCAAAGGACCATGCAGGGGCCTACTTCTGCAAAGCTAGGTCCCACCTCCCAATGTTCTACCCATTGCCTCCACAATCAGCCGTACCACTTGGGAACCAAGCATTCAAACACATGAACTTTGATGGGCATTTTAGTTTCAAACCATAACAGTCCTCTATTTCTTCTCAAATTGCATTAATTTTGGTCTTCTCTAATTTTCTCTTGGTTAGTTTGGTCAATAGTTTCTCAATCTTGATTGTCTTTTCAAAAAAGCAACTATTTATTTTATTGAGTCTATATATTGTTCATTTAGTCTCCATTACATTAATTCCCCCTCTGATCTTTATTTATTTTTCCACTTATGTGGGTCGCCCCTCCCCATGGCCTGGACCAGGCCAGCTCTCCTCCTCTAACCAGGATCAGGGCCCCACACCAGGGGGACTGGTGAGGCATGGCCAACAGAGTGAAGGACAGACGGCTTAGGGATGCCTTTGGTACCTGTTTTATTGTACAGCTCAGCTCTCAGGCCCACCATTTGGTGTAGTGAAAGTGTCACAGCTCTTAAATGTTGCAGCTCCGCCTCCAGTGCTGGGTCTGTGGGCTCTTCATCTTCAGCGGTTGGCCGGGGACCCTCCAGATGTTCCCCTCGAAGGCTGGCTTCTCCGCAGCTGGTCTCCAATGATCTCCCATCTTGGTCTGGTGATGGGGTGGCCTCTGTGGTGGCAGGCAGGCCTCTCTTGGTCTAATGAGCTTGACTTGCTCAGTGATGGGGCGGTAGGTGGGTGTGATGGAACAGCACAGCTCAAATGGTGATGGGACAGCCTCTGCCTTGGCAGGCAGTGTCCTCTCTTGATCTGATGATGGTGTGGCCAAAAAACTGGCCATGGTGTGGCCTGTCTGTGATGGTGTAGCAGAGCAGACCAGCAGCAAGCAACCCCCCAGCAGGAAGCTAGCAGCCAGTAGCTCTCACCATCACCATCAGCAGCCTCACATGCAGACTTAGCTTTGTTTATGTAGCCCTTGGGTGAGTTCCTTAACTGCCTCAAGATGACAATCAGGTGGGGGCACGAGGGGCTAGGTGCAACCAATTTAGGAGTGAACTTCAAATAAAGAGTGAAACCAGATGTCACTCCTTGGGCAATCAAGGAGAGATCCTTGATTACCAATCAGGGGGCAAGATGAGGGTTGGATATAGCCAATTAGATAACAAAGGGTCCAAGGGTACTAAATAAGCCCCTATCCCAATCATGCTTCTTCTCTATCCCCTGGAGTTATCCCATAATATTCCCTACACACTTACTAATTTTCAGGTTAATTCTTGTTTTTCGAAGACTTTGAGGGGCACCATTTATTTGAATTCTTATTGATTGATAATGTAGGAACTAACAGCTATAAACTTGCCTCCTAAAACTACTAATTTTGTTGTATCCCAATGGTTCTGGTAAGTTGTGTTTTAATTTTTACTTGATTCAGGGAATTTTGAACTTCCTCGTATGATTTCTTTAATGACCCACTGTTCATTCAAGAGATTATAGTTCAGTGTCCATGTGTTTGCATCCTTTCTATTTATTATCTAAGAAAATAAAAGAAATGATTTCTGTTTTTATATTTGTTATGATTTGCCTTATGACCTCATATTTGTTATATTTTAGAGAAAATTCCATGTGCTACTAAGAAGCTCTTGGGTGGAATATTCTGTAGATATCAGTTAAGTGCACTTGATATATGGTATATATTAATTCCAAAGTTTATTTTTTGAGTTTTTAGTCTGAATGATCTATCTATTGATAAGAGTGGAGCATTGAGGTGACTCATTATTTTGGGGCCCACGTTTCTCTTTTTGTTCGGTAGTTTATTTTGAAACTGGGTAGACCAAAGGTCTGTTCATTTATATTTATAATCATATTATCATCTTGATACATTATGTCTTTTATCAATATGTAGTAACCCTCTTTCTTTTTTTTTTTTTTTTGTGGTACTAGGGATTGGACCCAGGGCCTTGTGCTTGCATACTCTGCAAGTGCTGTACCACTGAGCTGCACCCCCAGCCCATTTTTTACTTTTTGAGACAGGGTCTCGCTAAGTTACACAGACTGCCTCTGGTCTCGAACTTGCGATCCTCCCACCTCCGCCTCCCAAGCTGCTGGGATTACAGCCCTGCGCCACCGCACCCGATGCACCCTCTTTATTTCTTCTGATTAATTTTGGATTGACATTTACTTTGTCAGATTGACTTCTACTTTGACATCTACTTTGTCTACTATGTAGCTACTCCACCCTTGGTTTCCACTTACTTGCGATATCTTTTTCTATCCTTTCACTTTGTTTCTCTGTGTGTTGTTTAGTGAGGTATGCTCCTTATAGATGACCATCAGTTGGATGTTGTTCTTTAATCCAATCAGCCAATCTATGTTGTTTTTTTTATTGGAAAGTTTAAGGTACAACTCAATATGTTTCATTCTGACATGTATTTCACTGTGACATTTCCATATTTGTGTTTCATTGTACATTGCACAGATAATTTCCCCCTTATCCTCTTGTGCCCTTCCTTCTCCTCTCCCACCACCCCACCAATGGCCTCCTTTCTACTTGGTATCTTTTTGTGGGAATATTTTTCTATACCCTTGCATCCTAATTATGATTTAAGTACAAACTTTTTTCTATAGTGATCTATCTTTATACATTGTCAGCAGTATTACATGAATAATCTAGCCCATTTACATTATTTCCATTCTTTGGTATTGTTTGTATTGTTATAATTGTTTCCCAAACTAATAAAGGTGGGCTGTTTCCTTGAGGTCAACGTCTCTCTCATTCCTCTTTCCTCCTTGTCCCTCCTCTCCCTTCTATCTTCTCTCATCATGGTTTCCTTTTGTTAGATCCCTCCCTCTTTTTCTGCTCCTTAAATTGTCCCTTCTCTGATAAGTTTACATGAGCTTTTTATTACATTTCAATTTCTGTATAGGATTTTTTCCTTCTTTTAAATTTTATTCAGCTCCCACATATGAGTGAGAACATGTGGTATTTCTTTTTGGGGCTTGTGTTCATTCACTAACCAGAAACTTTAAAATTAATAGAAGAAAGGATAGGCAATATGCTCCAACATATAAGTATAGGAAACCATCTCCTCAATAGGACTCCAATTGCTCAAGAAATCACAACAAGAATAGATAAATGGGATTACATGAAATTTAAAACATTCTGTACAGCAAAGGAAACAATCAACAGAGTCAAGGAAATCCCCACTGGATGGGAAAAAATCTTCACATCCTATATATTGGACAGAGGACTAATTTCCAGAATTTATAAAGAATTCAAGAAAGCAATACCCAAGAAAACAAATAACCCAATACACAAACAGGCAAAGGAACTGAACAGACAGTTCTCAAATGAAGAGGCCCATAAAGCTATGAAACACATGAAAAAGTGCACAATATCCCTAGCCATTAGGGAAATGCCAATCAAAACAATGCTGAGATTCCACATTACTCCAGGAAGAATGGCCAAGATCTATAACACAATGTATAAAGATAGATCACTATAGAAAATAACAATAAATGCTGGCTAGGCAGTAGAGAAAAGGGAACCCTTTTACACTGCTGGTGGAGTTGTACATTTGTTGTACCACTTTGGAAATCAATATGGCGGTAACATAGAAAACTACAAATAGATCTACCATCTGACCCAGCAATACCACTATTGGGAATATACCCAAAGGGAAATGAGGCATTATACCACAGAGACACCTGCATCTCCATGTTCAACGGAGCACTTTTCACAATAGCAAGGATATGGAATCAACCAAAGTGACTGTCAACAGAAGAATGGATAAAATTTATGGTACATATACATAATGGAATACTACTTAGCAATCAAAAAAATGGAATAATGTCATTTGCAGCAAACTGGATGGAATTGAAGAAAATTATCCTAAGTGAGTGAACAGAAGCCCAAAAAGGGTGATCTGTGTTTTTTAATTGGTGAGATAATGCCATTTATATTCAGGTTATTTTTGAGATGTATTTTATGATCCCTGTAATGTTGTTGATGTGTTTTACCTATTTGGCTTGATTACTATTTGTCCCTTTTCTCCCTTGTTCATCTTAGGGGCTTCTTGGTTTACTATGTTGGACATACTTAATTTTTGTTCAATCTCATTTGTTCATCTATTCCTCTTAGGAAAGGTATTAATTCCCAGAACTGTGTGTCTGTGGATCTCTTTGTTCCTCATATGTGTATAGGATACCTTTATGTATCTTTTGCAGTGCAAGTTTAGTGGCCATAAATTTAGTTTCTGCTTACCTTGAAAGATTTTTTTCCTTTGCTTTTAAAATAAAACTTTGCTGGAAAAAGCAATCATATTTGGCAGTTATTTACTCTCAGAGCTTAGAGTATATCATTCCATGATTTCCTGGTTCTTAAGATTCATAATGTAAGGTTTGATGTTATTCTGATGAGTTTATCTTTGTAAATGAGTTAGTGTTTTTCTATTACACTTTTAATAATGTTTCTTTATTCTGTACTATTTGAATTTTAACTAGAATGTTATGTAGAGAAATTATTTTCTGGTAATATCTATTTGGGGTTGTAAATGCCTCCTGTACTCAGGTATCCATATTTTTCCTCAATGTGGAGAAAACGTGGGCTATAACTCTGTTAAACAGATTTTCTATGCCTTTAGTTTGTATTTCATGTCCATCTTCTACCCTATGCATTCTTAAGATTGGTCTCTTGCTCATGTTTCTGGGTTCTTGAAAGTTGTGGTCATGCTGTTTTTCTTCTTCACTCTTGTGTGAAGGTAATATTTTCTTGACCTTGTCTTCAATCATTGGTTTTTTCTCCTGCTTGATGTACTGTATATTCTTGATTCTAATCCACACCCTCTCAACAACTTCAGAGGACTACAAAATTAGATGTTGATTAGAATTGCATGTGCATTGTGTTCGTGTAAGAACTCTCCCTTGACTGTGAATCCATTCTTCACATGAATCTGATCCACATCTATTTGTACAGTCTACTAAAACTTTTGAAAGTGTACAGATTAGAAACAAGTCTATATAAAGGTCTGTTAATGATGCATTTGACTGAAATTCTTGTTTGATGTATTGAATTTTTCTTTTCCAACATTCTTTCCTCTAGTCTTCTTTTTCTTCTTCCTTTTTTTATTGACCCTATTGCTTCATTCAGTGCTTGTTTGAATCCCCTTTTAGGTTACTGATAATTTTTAAAACTAGAGTAATGAATCCTTTTGTGATGTTTCAGCCATTTCAATATCTCTGGATTCAGTTATTGAGGAGTCATAGTCTTTTGATGGAGACATGTTGTTTTTCTTTTTCATGATTCTAATGTTTCTAAGTTATGCTTTGCAACCTTGTTGAGATGGATATCTCTTCCAGTTTTATTTTGGAAGTGTCCTCTTCATGCCCTTGTCAAGAGGGCTTGATTGCTAGTACCACTAAGAGACGAAAAAAGAAACCACTGTCACAGCAACAGAACCAAACCCAACCAGATATAGAAATACAATTAAAACCAGTTAAACCCCAATATTATACCAAAATATGTCTAAAAGAAAAAGGACAAAAATAATGTAGAGTAAGCCCTGAAGTTAAAAATTAATTAATATAACCATAATAATAATGAATAACTGAGATAAATGAAGGGAGAGGAAAAGAGAAAAAGAAAGAAGCAAGGTTAAATAAAACAAAAGAAAAAAAGAAAAGAAAAATTATAAGTAAGAAGAAAGAGAGAAGAAAAATATGATTAAAAATTAAAGAAATAATATGTAAATAAAATTAGATAGATGTGAGAAGAGGAATAAAAATATTAAGAACATAAAAGATTGTTTAAGATAAAATAAAGTGGCTTAGCATGAAGTGCACACCTGTAATCCAAAAACTCTTCAAGCCAAGGCAGGAGTATCATGTGCTTAAAGCCAGCCTGAGGTACTTACCAAGTTCCAGCTCAGTCTGGGTAGCAAGACTCTGTCTCAAAAAAATTTAAATAAAGTAAAAACACTTGTAGTTATGATTCTCTTTCCCATTTGCCTCTTGTGGAGCCAATGCCAGAGCTGAGGGCTGTTTTCTAATTTTTCCCCAAATCCTCTCTGTTTCTACATGCTTTTCAATTACATTATTAATTATTCCATGATTCCCAGTGCTTTTCATCTCTTTCTATGTGTATAATCAAGTCTGTTTTTTGTTACCTGGACTCTTTTCATTCATGAGTCACATGGAGGCAGCTTTCAAACCACCTTCTTACCTGGAAGTCTTCATCACTATTTTATATAACCTTCATTTTCTCATTCATTTAAGCTATTCATTAAAACATATTTTATACATTATTTATTTCTGGGGTGTAGTGGTGCACAATTGTAATAGTAGCAATCTGGGAGGCTGAGGAAGAAGGACTTTGAATAAGAGACTAGAGGCCACATGCACAACTCAAACAGACCCTAACTCAAAAGAAAAAGAAGAGAGAAAGAAAAAAAGAGAGAAAGAAAGAAAGAAAAGAAGGAAGGAAGGAAGGAAGAAAAAGAAAGAAAGAAAGAAAGAAAGAAAGAAAGAAAGAAAGAAAGAAAGAAAGAAAAGAAGGGAAGGAAGGAAGGAAATGGGCTGGATGGAGGGTGTAGTTTAAATCTGACCAACTTTTATAGCATGCATCAGGGCTTTGGTTTAACCTTTAGTATAAAAAAAAATTTATAATTTTTAACTAAAATAATGTTAATATTCTAATTTCTGATTATAATTGATGTTAGGTGCCATCTAGTTGGGTCCAAATCATAGTGATCCTATGTACTATAGAACAAAACACTACCCAACACTGTGTCACGTCCAGCACTATCGTAAGTGCTTCTCTGCTATTCATAGGGTTTTCAATGGTTGATTGTTTCTGGAATGGGCTACCAGGTTCTCCCAAGTCTATAGCATCTGGTTTTCCAACTGGTCTCTCATCCAAGGACAAACTAGGCCTCACCCTGCACAGCTTCTAAGAACAGATAGCATGAGAGACTAGTCTAGTATGACTGCAGACAATGTCTGATTATTAATAACCCATACATATTCCTTTTGTCTATTTTCAATGCCATTCTATAACATCTTAAAGAGATATATGGCTAAACTGTATATAACTATACACTTTATACATTCTTGGTAAGGTTTAGTTCCAAGTGTTTAATCAAATTAATCTGAAATCTAGTTTTCGTGAATCATGCAATTAAAAAAGAATAAATTGGTTGATTGCATTAGGAAAGCTTCTATTTGTTAATTTTACATAAATAAGCATTTCAAAATAATTTAATTTCTAAACCCTTATAATGCTTGTACAAAGTATGATTATATAGTTAAATATACTTGATTAACATATCCAATTCCTGAATTTTAACACTGAGATCCATTTTCCCAATCATAGTTTTGGTGAGAAAACAGAAATTTTTTTTCTAGTGGAGACCTCATTTAACACAGATGACTAATGTATCTATATTAATTTTATTAAGCTGCTTTTAATTTTGAAAATTCACACAAGACTATAAGCCCATTTCAAAGATACTTTATTATGGTTCATTTAATATTATATGCATATGTCTCTAAAATAATTATTTTATGTATTACATTTTATGCTTATGGCAGAGATTTGATTTATATGATTTAAATAATCTTAGGTATGTTTTCCTGTGATTAAGTGACTATACAATTATTGTTCTATTTTACCTAATACTTGCGGTCATCCATAGCATTAAAACCAGAAAGCTATCATCAACAGACCATGCACTGATTTTAAAAGCTATATTGTCATTACCACAAGCCACAGAAATCAATCAAAATAATGATAAAAGTTGGGCATGGTGATGCACCCATTTAATCCCAGTGACTTGGAAAGCTGAGGCAGGAGGATAACAAGGTTGAGGCCAGAGGCAGCCTGTGTTACTTTGAGAAACTGTCTCAAAAATTAAAAAGAAAATAATAAATGGAGTGAGGGTGTATTCTAGTGGTAGAACACTTGTAAAGTATGTGTGAGTTCCTGGGTTTAATTCTCAAGTACCACAAAATAAATAAATAAGTATATAAATAAATAAATAAATAAATAAATAAAATAATGATAAAATGTATGTTCAAAGTAGTTATTAAAATGACAATGACCTTCTTCTGGAAGATAAGAAAGAAATCACCTGCATCCTAAAATATAACTTTTTAGAAATATTTTGTTATGCTAGACTTTGAAAGTGTTAGAACTTAAGTCTTTTTACAATTGATGGGGCTGGGGTTTACCTCAGTGGGTAGAGTACTGTTCTATACTCTCTGAGGCCCTGGGTTTGATCCCAGTACAGCAAAAATGGGAGAAGGATGTGGCAATCCACTCCTCAAGCAATCCAGAAACAATCCGCCATTGAAAACCCTATGAGTAGCAGAGAAGCACTGACATAGTACCGGGTATGGCACAGTGTCTGGAAGTATTTCATTCTGTTGTACATAGGTTCACTATGAGTTGGACACTACTCGATGGCACTGAAGAACAGCAACACACAGAAGGATCAAATTTTGCACACTGAAAAGGACTAAAATATGTTATCTTTTCAATTCTTAAATATTTGTGAAAACAATTTTATATTAACTCCATATTTTTGAGAATGTTTAGAATTGACACAATTTATATTAATGTATCAGTATATTGTTGTTAGGTGCCATCAAGTGGGTATCCAACACAGAGACCCTACATACAACAAGTGAAACACGATTACTAGTACTTGTCTGCTATTCATAGTTTTGTTTTGTTTTGTTTTTTGCAGTACTGGGGGTTGAACCCAAGGCCTTCATGCTTGCATGCTTTACAAGTGCTGTACCACTGAGCTGCACCCCTTGCCCATGCTTTTACTTTTTGAGACAGGTTCTTGCTAAATTATCCAGACTGCCTCTGTTCTCAAACTTGTGATCTTCCTGTCTCTGCCACCCAAGTCACTGGAATTACAGGCATGCACCACCACACCCAGCACTATTCATAAAGTTTTCGATGGCTGATTGTTTTTTGGGAGTGGGTTGCCAGGTCCTTCTCCCAAGCCTACAGCACCTGGTGTTCCCCAGTGGTCTCTCATCCAAGTACTAACCAGGTCTGATCCTGCTTAGCTTCTGTGATGTGATGGAATCAGACGCCACAGTGGTACAGCTGCAGGCTATAGTTATATTAGTGTTAAATATGATGTAGAAGTTCTAAAGAACACATTAGAAATTTTGTTTGGAATTAGAAGTTACAGATAATCTATTACTTTTTTATGTCTTGTTTGCAGGATTCACAGGAAATATTGAATTTTTAAATATATTTTAGCTGCCTAGAGAGATATAACTAACATATATGTATATATGTGTATATATATATATATATATATATATATATATTCTATTAAAATCTGCTATCAGTATAAACATATCAATTAGAAAATAATTGACAGAGTAGATTTTAAGAAATGGCATATCTACAGGCATACCTCAGAGATACTATTAGTTCAGTTGCAGAGAGTTGCCATAAAGCTAATAATAAAAAATTGTGAGTCACATTATTTTTATTATGCCAATTCATGGGGCTGGGACTTAGCTCAGTTGGTAGAGCACCACTCTGCAGTCTCTGAGGTCCTGGGTTCGAATCCTAGCCCTGAAAAATGGGAGAAGGATGTGGGAATCCACTCCTGAGGCAATCCCAAATCAATCAGCCATTGAAAACCCTATGAGGGTCACTATGAGTCAGACATGACTTGAGGGCACCTAACAGCAACAAAAACAACATGCCAATTCATATAAACCTTATGTGTATACTAGGCTGCAGACTATTAAGTGTGCATTAGGATTATGCTTATTAAATAATGCATGTATCTGGATTTGAGAATGGTTTGCTAAAATATGCTATCATTTGAGCTTTCAAAGGATAGTAATCTGTTTTGCTGGTGGAGAGTTCTTCCTTGGGGTTAACAGTTGTTGACTAACCAAGGTGGTGGTGGTTAAAGGTTGAGATGGCTGTGGCAATTTTTTTTTAATCAGACAAGAATGAAGTTTGCTATATATATTAACTAGTCCTTTCACAAATTATTTCCCTATAGTATATGATTTTGTTTAGTAGCATTTGGCCTACAGCAGAATTTCTATCAAAATTTCAGTCTGTCTCCTGAAAGCTTCTTGCTACTTTATCCACTAACTTTATGTAATCCTCCAAATCCCTTGTCATTTCAGCAGTGTTTACAGGAACTTCATCAAGAGTACAATCCACTTCAAGAAACCATTTTCTTTGCTCATGCACGAGAAGCCACTTCTCATCTATTACAGTTTTATCATTAGATTACAACACTTTGGTCACATCCTCAGGCTCCACTTCTTATTCTAGTTCTGTTTCTATTTCTACCACATATTTGGTTGCTTCCTCCATTGGTATCTTGCACCCATCACAGTCATGCATAAGAGGATTTGCATCAACTTCTTCCAAACTCTCGTTAGTGTTAATAATGTGAATTTCTCCCATGGATCACAATGTTTTTAATGGCACCTAGAATGATGACTCCTTTCCAGCGGGTTTTTGATTTACTTTGCTTGGATCCATCAGAGGAATCACTGTCTATGGCAGCTCCTGCCTTATAAAATGTATTTCTTCAGTAATAGGACTTGATGTTTTTAAATTACTATTTGGTCCATTGGTTACAGAGTTGATGTTGTGTTAGAAGGCTTAAAGACAACATTAATCTAATTGCATATCATATATATACATATATATACACACATATATATGTGTATATATATACATATATATGTATATATATGTATATATAATGTGTATATGTATGTGTATGTATATATTATATATATATACACACACACACACATATATATATATATATATATATCTGGGATTTAGCTCAGTTGGTAGAGTGCCACTCTGCAGTCTCTGAGGTCCCTAGTTTGATTCCCAGCACCACAAAAATGGGAGAAAGACGTGGCAACCCACTCCCAAGGCAATCCTGAAACAATCTGCCATTGAAAACCCTCTGAGGGTCCCTATGAGTCGGGCACAACTCAAAGGCACCTAACAACAGCAACAATACACACACACACACACACACACACATGCACACACACACACACACACACACAGATAGATATAGTGAGATCAATCTATTGTAGATAGATAGAATATATATTGTTGTTTTAAAAATGATTTCCACGTTAAAGTGATAATCTTCAACAGAAATTTTAATTGGCTGAATATGAATCATAGATAGATATTTTCCTAATATAAATAAGTGCTTTTGAGTGAAATTGCATTTTTACAAAAAAATTATTTGATTTATAATGTGCAACAATTTATATTTCTCTTGGAAAATAACAGTTCATATTTTTAATGCTGAAGAAACAATCATTGCTACTTGGTTTTGTTTAATTTTTCTTTTCATAAAAGCTTACAGATTTTTATTGGAAATCCATTTGTGTCGTGGTGTTTTGTTTCATCTGTCAATTCAACCTTTATTTTTGCTTGGATGATGTTTAGTTTTTTTTTCATGTAAAGTGCTGAATTATAATACCTAATCAATAATATAATTTTCAGTTTAAAGAAAACACTTATTTTTGAAAATAATAACGAGAAGATGTGAAGATATTCTCATTGTTTCCATCAATTATCAATTATTTTGTTTTTCCATTTTTTTTATTTCAAGCTTTTTTTTTTCTGGTACTGGGGGCTGAACACAGGGCCTCATGCATGTGCTTGCATGCTTTGCAAGTGCTTTACCACTGAGCTGTAGCTGTACTACCAGCCTTTTTTGTTTGTTTGTTTCTTTCTTTTATGATACAGGATCTTGCTAAATTACGCAGAGGGCCTCTGGTCTCGAACTTGTGATCCTCCTGCTTGTGCCTCCGGAGTCGCTGGGATTACAAGCGTGTGTCACTGTGCCTGGCTTCAAACATTATTTTCATTATTGCCATTTCTTCAAATGCATTCTTAAAAACTCTCTGAACTAGGTAGTTATGAAAATAATATGATTATGACATAAAAACAGAGTGAGTGCATAACTGCCTCATCTAAAGACAGAAATAGTGAATAAAAGAATGTTCGGACATCCAATTCCTCCTATTTCTACTACAGAAAGAAAAAGCAACATAATTATAGATATACATGTAAATGGATATATTTAGAAACAAAAAACATTTCACAATTTGAAAGATAATAGGCTAAGTTTTGGAAATTTTATCAAAACTATTATAAAACTGATATATTTTATGAAATCTACATACACAAAGCCTGCAGTCATATCCCTGTGGCATCGGATCCCCTCAGATCTCAGAAGCTAAGCAGGGTCGGGCCTGGTTAGTACTTCGATGGGAGACCTCCAGAGAACACCAGGTGCTGTAGGCTTGGGAGATAGACCCAGCAACCCACTCCCAAAAATCAATCCACCATTGAAAACCCAATGAACAGCAGAAAGGCACGGACAATAGTGTTTCACCTGTTGTATGCAGGGTCACTATGAGTTGGATACCGACTTGACGGCACCTAAAAACAACAAGAACAACATACATAAAACCATCCTTTTCCACTATACTGAAATGTGTCTAGTACTTTGGAAATTACCTGAAGTTATAGTTTAAGAAAATTGAGCTAAAAATCTAACTCTGTACTAGCAAAGTGACTTAACTTCCATCCATTTAAAATATGGATAATAAATACTATTGTTTAGTTACTTTCAGGAAGAGTGCAAGAGAATGCAGTGTAACTATCATATCAATTATCTTTCTTAATATAAATAATTGTATTAAGAAAACCAAGGGATTTCCTTAATATATTAATGAACATGAAATTTTAAAGATACAGTTTTTACTCCAGCATTGATTGTTTCCCTCTCAGCTTCTCCATGAGAACTCTAGAAATATTTAACCATCACACATAGTTTTCACAGGGATTACCTGGTAGGTAATCTTCTATCTTACTAGAAAATTATATGATGTTAAGAACATGAAATATCATCCAGGTGCAGTGGGCCACTCCTGTAATCTCATCTACTCGGGAGGCAGAGGCAGAGGCAGAAGGATCACAAGTTTGAGACCAGAGGCAGTCTGCATAATTTAGCGAGACCCTGTTTCAAAAAGTAAAAGTATGGGTTGAGGGTGCAGCTCAGTGGTACAGCACTTAAAAAGCATGCAAGCATGAGGTACTGCATTCAACCTCCAGCACCCACCCCCTCAAAAAAATAAAAAGAACATGCAATATCAGTAGTTACCAGAGGCATTTTGAACTACCTACCCCAAATGGTATCTGCAGCCATAACACCCTAGCATCTGGTCCCATCTTGGAAGCTAAACAGGGTTGGCTGGTTAGTCCTAGGATGAGAGACCGCCTGGGAATACCAGGGGCTGCAGGCTAGGGAGAAGGACCTGGCAATTCACTTCCAAAACAATCCCCCATTGAAAACTCTATGAATAGCAGAGAAGCACTGACAATAGTGCTGGGCATGACACAGTGTCAGAGAACGTTTTGTTCTGTTGTCCATAGCATTTCTATGAGTCAGGCCCCAAGCAACAGCCCCTAACAACAACAACAATACCCCCAAATGGTGGTTTATTTATTCTATTTCATCCATACCCCTGATGTCTCTTGTACTCAGCAATACTTCTATCTGAGAACAGATTTTCAACAAGTGACCACAGAACATAAAAAATAGTAAAGGGCCTGGGGTTTTCCCTGAGGCAAGCTGTTTGAATGTTTCCCCTACACTTATTTTTTGTAAATTAGCTTCCTTTTATAAATCCTGTTTATAGTGTATGTACATGTTATTGAAATATATCATACCACTCATGAATATATCCATTATAGAAATAAGTTCATTTTTGTTTTTGGTTTACTTGTTAAGGGAGGAGTATTTATTAATTAAGGGCGGAGCAGATATTAATTATGCAAATGAGTTATGGAAAGAACACAGTGATTAGAAAATGTGTGAGGGTGCTGATAAGATAGTCCAGTGGAAAAAATAAATCTATGACTAAATTAAAGAAATGAATAACTTATACACCCTCATGCTGCTAAATTTGATATGAAAATGTGACTTTTATGGCCATTCTGGTTATTTGTATTATAGAAAAAATTAGGGAATCAAAATTACATGTTCTTTACTACCATTTTTCCATATAATCAAAGAAAATCCCATCTTAATTATGTATTATAGTCTAAAGCAGTGAGTGCCAATAATCTACATGTACTTATAAAAGAGATCCTCATTATTTAGGTTGTTTTTTATTAATTGGTTTCTACCAAGGGAAATTTAGAGTCTAATTCTTTCTAACCTTCTCTTTGACCACATCTTGGAGAAATTCATTCTGCTTGTTTGTTTGGTGGGCAACTCATTAATTTTCATGGCATTTCCTTTTATTCCTGAATAGCTCCCATAACTAGAAACAAAGGCCAATGTTTAATATTTTTCCAAAATAAAGTTCCCTGTCATTTTTAATTTCCTTCCATATACATATCTATCTCTCTATAGACAGATATTTGCACACATAAATATATGTGTATATATTATATATGTATATATATAAATGTGTATATATATATATATATATATATAGAGAGAGAGAGAGAGAGAGAGAGAGAGACCTATGTTTGTATATCTATATTCTTATTATTTATAACTACAGTGTGTTTATATGATTTTGAGACTTTCAGATTATTCCTAAGGGAATTTATACAAAATATAGAACAAAAACCTGTTATCAGCAAATGAATATCTGACTAAAAGAGTGACTGTTAAGTCTATTGATTCACTGAATATTGACAGGTTTATAGCAATTATTTGGTAAGTATCCCATTGCTTAATTGTGGTAGTTCATAGAACTTGCTGAAAATGATACAAGAAAGGAAACCAGTATTCACGTGATTTTGGAATCTCTAAGAATATGACAAGAAAATCAATGATTTCTCTTTAGAAAGTCCCTGTGTGTGGCATGGTGTAACAGAGCCTGTGCTGACTTTATCTGTTAACAGTGTTTCCATATTGTCTGGGTATCTTCCAGGTAAAATTGACTAAGCCTGGACTATAGTAGTGGTGCTATGGTAGGAGAATTGCATCTGGAGTCCATACGCACTCTTTCTTTCTTACCAATTTTCACTTGGTTGTATTTATTGAACTTATAGAAGTGCTGAGTGAGTAATGGCCAACAGCCTGTCTAGTGAAAAGTGTCATTCAGGCTAGCTGAAGTCAGCAAGAGACTCAAACTCTCTATATGCTAATTTCTGGTAGGCAACCATTTTGCTATTTTGCAATTGCATATGTAAGCAATAAAATCGATTTTTTTAAATGTGAAAAATTATTTGTTACATTTCTTTTAAATCTTAAATGGGAATCCCTTTTATTTCCGCATTCCATGCAATGTCCTCTCAAACTCTGTAGGTTTCTAAAACAAGACTATGTGAATCAGATATCTCTGGTGTTCAGGTTTTTCCAATTGTTCACTATATCCACCTTTTTATTTTTAGATTTCCAAGAAAATTAGGGAAAAATCAGCCCACCATCCTGCTTTTGCAAAGCGGTAACTGGTAGTTTAGTAAATCAAATAACATCTGCGGACTATAGGTGCAGATGATTTCATTATCAAATTAGAAGTTGTACAGAACAAACTCAAAGCAACTTTCAACTTTGTAATCCTGTAATTCTAAAACATTGTGTTTGTCAATTTCTGAAAAATAAAATCTTCCAACCTTTTCATCTATATTTTTGTATTACTCTGGAGTTGATCTCAATTCTTTAAAGAATTAATTTCCAAAAGGTTAAGAGATGACTTTACCCCTGAGGGCACATTTTACACTGTCTGGGGGCATGTTTGTTTGTCACAATTGCGGAGGATGTGTGCTACTGGCATCTAATGAGCAGAGACAAGAGATATTGGTGAACATTCCACAAGGAACATGTCAGCACCTACAACAAGTAGTTATCTGGCCCCATTGGCAATCATTTAAGGCTATGAAGAAAAATTTATGTTTTAATATATATATATATATCATACTTTCAAGTAGAAGTCAAATTCTTTTCTACATTTATGAGTGGATATAAAGAAACAGAGAAAAGTGACTTTAGCTACATCACAGTTGTAGAAAATATTCCCTAGTTGAGCTCAAATCTACCTGCATTGATACTCAATGCTTGGTCTGCTTTTATACACTGGTATTAAGGAAATGCTGGCATGTCATGGCAAAGTTGCCATGAAATCAAAGGTAAATTATGCCTCTCTCTGGTGGTAATTTGTCTTAAGGCAGTTAACCAAGCCTGAAGGAATTTTCAAAAGTACTTCAGCATGTCATTTCCTCTTTAGGTACACAATATCTGCCTACGTGATCCTTTATCTGCCTTCATATTGCCAACAATGATACAATGCTTTCTTAACTCTCCACTTTATAGGATACCTTCCAAATTAATTTTCTCTCAATTAGGTGGGATGAAGAAACTGAGTGGAAAATATGAGTCTTCAGTAGTTTATTCAACTTCATATTTAGCAATGTTCATCCCTTTATTTGACCATATATACTATTCCTATTTATGTATTTTATGGGTTATATTTCACAAATTTTCACAGGGGTATTTCATATTTCTGATGTGTCCATGATTAATATTTAGTCATAATTTGAAATATTTTTTGAACTCAGTAAGCAAAGAATCTTATTTCTGTAACTCAACAATGCAATAATTGAAACAGAAGACTAGTTAACTCCCAAAATGCCACTAATATTATCTGTGATCATAAAGTTTGGAAATAAAAGTGGAACACATGTCAGCCTCAATGCCTAAGAACTTGAAATCAAAAATGCAAATTGTGAAACATAAGCAACACTCTATCGTGGCTTTGCAGCAGCAGTATAAAAATAGATTACAAAATTACATAAAGAATCATTGAGAATTTTGGTATGGTGAAATAATAATGACAGACTTTAGTGGTTTATAGTAAAAAATAAAATTTTGTCTTTGGTGATCTTTAAATCTCTTCTTTGTGCTGAATTTTCAAAATGTAATTTACTAATTTTTTAAAGCCTGCAGCCATACCACTGTAGTGTCAGATCCCATCAGATCTTGGAAGCTAAGCAGGGTTGGACCTGGTTAATACTTGGATGAGAGACTGCCTGGCAACACCAGATTGTAGGCTTGGGAGAAGGACCCAGCAACCCACTCCCAAGAGACAGCCACTGAAAACTCAATAAATAGCAGAGAAGCACTGGCAATAGTGTTTCATCTGTTGTACATAGTGTCACTATGAATTGGACACTGACTCCATGGCACCTAACAACAAACAACAATTTTTCAAAGGATTAACTTACTGTTTAGTTCTAATAGTTATATTGGGATTATTTTAGCATTGATTATATTTTTTTCTTTTACTTATTGTTGTTGTTAGGTGCCATGGAGTCAGTGTCCGACTCATAGCGACCCTCGTAGGGTTTTTTTTTTTCAATGGCTGACTGTTTCGGGATTGCCTTGGGAGTGGATTGCCAGGCCCTTCTCCCATTTTTGCGGTGCTGGGAATCAAACTCGGGACCTTAGACACTGCAGTGCAGCGCTCTACCAACTGAGCTAAATCCCAGCTTTACTTATTGTAGGACCTGTTAATTTATCCAAAAAGACTTTAGTTCCTTTGTCATGGCTGCCTCGGTGTCTTGAATTGATTTAAAATGTGTACTTTTCATGGTCATTTTCCTTTGGGGAAGAGCCAGAGGTTTCATGGTGCCAGATTTAGTGAATCAGGTAGATGACGACACATCACAATATTTTTATTTGACAGACATTCCTATACCAGAAGCAATGTATGACAAAGAGTGTTGTCATGGTGGAGGATGAAACTAGAAACATCAAAGAGGACTTCCAGAACTGCTTCAAAAAGTGGCAAGAAAGAACGAATAAGCATGTTTGAAGACAGGGTGAGTCTTTTGAGGGGGAATGTGACAATGTGTGTTTTACTCCTTAACTTTTGATATGGTTGACCACTTATGAAGTTTGTTCTGTTTAAAAATATTTTAAGATGTTCCATTTAAGTTATTTTAAAATTCATATCTATTATTTTAATAGTTTATGAAAAGTAAATACTCAACAATACAATAAAGATGATGCGTACCTACACATCATTTTACACTCACTTTTAATGAAGAAGCCAAGGAACTTACCACTTGTTGAGCATTCACAAGGTGACTGCAAGTATGGTAAGAGCAGAAGATAAATAAATAATATAATTTGTCTGCCCTATAGAGATTACTGTCTGGTTGAAAGACCAAAAGCAACAACCTTCAGCACAATGCTTATATAAACATATGTTATTATTGTTGTTATGTGCTACCAAGTGGGGTCCTACTCATAACAACTTCATGTACAACAGGCTACAGTATAGCCTAATTGCTACAGTGCTGCTCTGCACTCTTTGAGGCCCTGGGTTCAATTCCCAGAACTACAAAAATGGGAGAAGGACCAGACAGCCTACTCCCAAAACAAGCCCCAATTAGCCATAGAAAATCTTATGAATAGTAGAGAAGCACTGACATAGTGCCAGACGTTTCATTCTGTTGCACATAGGGTGGCTATGAGCTGGATCTGACCTGATGGCACCTAACAACAACAATATATATTCCTAGGTGATATATTATATAAGAATAGATTCAATGGAGTAAGCCACTTCATAAAAGATAATAAAAAATTACATCCTTTTAAACTTGGTTTTGACTTTATTGAAACTTAATTAAAAATAAGCAACATGCAACTTCATTTATTTAGACACATTCTTGCAGTTTAATAAGACTACAGAAATTTCTTGACTGAAGGTTACCGCTATCTCATGATGTAACAGGTTGCTTTGAGAGATGATAGACTGTAGAGACGTTTATGTAGTTATGAAATGTAATGTGAATACATGTATGCTTAATTTACTTTTATTCATTATTATGAATATAGCATTTTAATATAAAGATTTGCATTTTATTTAAAGAAAAAATTTGAAACCATTTTGAGTAACTTCTATTCAATTTTCTTGGGCTGGGATTTAGCTCAGTTGGTAGAGCGCTGCGCTATAGTCTCTGAGGTCCCGAGTTCCCAGCACCGCAAAAATGGGAGAAGGGCCTGGCAATCCACTCCCAAGGCAATCCCAAAATAGTCAGCCATTGAAGACCCTATGAAGGTCGCTATGAGTCAGACACGACTTGACGGCACCTAACAACAACAACACTTTATTCCAGGATGAGTTGATGCAGAGTCTTCCATTATGCTAAGTGTTCTCAAATGCCGAATGGGAAATGATTTATTTTGGCTATCCTCTCATCTATGCTAGTCTTCTGCTGTCACAGAATCTCATTCCTTTATAAGCATTTGCCTAAGAGGTACATGGTTGCCCTCTACCATTTCTGTGCAGAGGAATCCTGTGTGTAGGGGGCTGCTGTCAAATGTTCTACCTTGCATATCAAAATGACCTCCATGTCTTAGTCCAGAAATCCTCAGGGATTCAGCACTGGCCACTAGATCTTTCCCCTTGATGCGGCTTTCCCTCCTTGTATCCAGGACTATGGCCTCTAGTGTCCTACTTTATCAGGTAACAATTTTAAATATACTTCATCCAGATATTTGTTGCAACCCTCGGTCACTGAGCAATATTCTGTTTATTGACATGGGTTTATATGTCTTTTGTAATAATTTTAATGAGGCAAGCAGATAAATTCAGTTCAAACTCAACCCAGGTTCCCCTATTACTTATTTAGTGTTTATTAATTTTGACTAGTCTGGATTTTTGGCAGGACATGCTATCTTATTTATCTTTTAGTTTTTCTTAATACTTGGCAAAGTGTTTGACTTAACATTGGCACTGTGATGTTTATTTGATGATTTAGTGTTTCTCTGTAAAATGATCCTTAATTAACACATACTGTCCTTCAGACCATAAAAGAGAGGAATTATCTATTTACGGATGTGTTTTTATGTGTTTTTGTGTGTTTTTGTTCTGTTGTACATAGGGTTACTATGAGTTAGACTGAACTCAATAACACCTAACAACAATAACATGTTTATATAACACATTTTCTTTATCCATTCATTTGTTGATGGACATGTTTTCATATGCTAGCTATAGTAAATACTGCCATAGTAAACACTGGTAAGCAGATAATTCTTCTGTAAGCTGATTTAATTTCTTTTGATATGAATCAGAGCAAACTTGATGGCACCTAACTACAAAAAAATATACCTAGTTATAGAAGTTATACACACACTGTTTTCAAATGTCATCTATATTAACACTGATTGCTCATTGTGCTATGCTGTCCTACTGGTAGACTTAACATTTCCTCTACTGAATTTTCAGCTTTCTTGAAAGCCAAGACTATTCATTTATGTTTCTTGAGAAGGATAAATTATTTCACACATTTTCAGCAGAATCAGGGATCTGTGGACCAACAGAACAATAACACTTAATATGAGATGTTCAGCAATTTTCATACCTGAGAATATTTTAAAACAAATTTTTCAATTATTTTTCTTTCAATTATATTGAGTTAGGTTAACCATTCACTGACTAAATACAACCTCCCTTTATCCATCCTCTCCACCCAATCCTATCATCTAGTAATCACTATTCTGCATTCAGATTTACCTTTTATCTTTTTCCTTTCTTATTCTTTTTTAAAAACTATATATATAAAAGAACAAGTGGTACTGGCCTTTTTGTGTCACACTAATTTCATTAAACACAATATCCTTTAGTTCCCCTCATTGTGTTGTAATGATAGGATTTCCTTCTTCTTTATGGTTGACTAATATTCAATTATGTGTATAGAAGTCTGCAGGTATAGCACTCAGGCATCCAAGTGCACCTGATCTCAGAAGCTAGTTAGTCCTTGGATGGGAGACTTCCTGGGAATACAAGGTGCTGCAGGCTAGGAAGAAGGACCTGGCAATCCACTCTCAAAAGAATCATCCATTGAAAACTCTATGAAAAGCAGAGAAGAACTGAGAGTAGTGCCAGGCACGGCATAGTGTCAGGGGGTGTTTTGTTCTGTTGTACATAGGGTTACTATGAGTTAAACCGAACTCAACAGCACCTAACAACAACGACATGTTTATATAACACATTTTTTTTATCCATTCATTTGTTGATGGACATGTTTCCATGTACTAGCTATAGTAAACAGTGCCATAGTAAGCATTGGTAAGCAGATAATTCTTCTGTAAGCTGATTTAATTTCTTTTGGTATGAATCAGAGCAAACTTGATGGCACCTAAGAACAAAATGATACCTAGAAATGAGATGGTTAGATCATATGCTAGATCTACTTTGAGTTTTTTCAAGAACCTCCACACTATTCTCCATTATCATTATACTAATTAACATCCCCAGAAACTCTATGAAAGTTCCATTTTCTCCACATTTTTAATAATTATGTAGTATTTAATCACTTTTTTGTTGTTGTTAGGTCCCATTGAATCAGGACCGACTCATAGCAGCCCTATGTAGAACAGAGAAAACAATCCCCACACTGTGTTAGGCACACTTTTTTATGTTTAATCTCATTGTGGTGTTGTAGTCACTGTTGAGGGTCTAGTTGAGGGTCTTCCTTTTTCTCATTGACTTGCCACTCCCCCAAATATGCTGCCCTTCTCCAGGGTTTCGTCCCTCCTTACAACATGTCCAAAATACATAAAATGCAGTCTAGTCACCCTTGCTTCCAAGGAGTACTCTGGTGTCACTTCTAGGACAGATCTGTTGGTTCTTTTGACAGTCCAATCACTATTCATTTCCAGCACCATAATTCAAAAGCATCAATTCTCCTCCTGTCTCCCTATTCACTGTCCAGCTTTCAGAAGCATATGTTGCAACTGAAAATACATGGCATGAGTCAGGCACACTTCCGTCTTCAATGTGAAATCTTTACTTTTCAGTATTTTAAAGAGGTCTTTTGCAACAGCTTTTCCCAATGCAATGTATCTTTGATTTCTTGATTGCTGCTTCTTGGGGTGTTGATTATAGCATCAAGTAAAGCAAGATCTTAGACAATCTCAATCTTTTCTCTATTTGTCATGAAGTTGCTTACTGACTGACCCAGTTGAAAGGATTTTTATTTAATCATATCACTGAAAAATACTGAATTCGTATCTCTGCCTTTACGTATTTTCAATTGGGGAATATTTTCATTTATTTTATCATTATCCAATCATTACTAATTTCTTGAAATAAAAATAAATGTATAAAAGCCCATGTTATGTAAGTTTCATTGCCTCTCAATAAAGAATCTCTCTTCCATTTACTTGACCATTCTTTGTTCCAAACAATGAAGTAAAGGAAAAAGTGTGATAATGCTTTTGAATCCTTCAAAGATATTAATTGTTTCTAGTGTTTAACTTCCCTATCATGAGAACATGTTTTTGATAGTGGAGTATCTTCTTACTGAGATTTCTTGAAAAAACATTGAATCTAGTAGTGCCAGGGAGAGTCAGACCTGTCCTTCAGCCATATGCTCATTAAATAAATGCTTATTTATATTAATGAGATTTTGAGGTTGCTTATTACCAAAAGTTGGCCAATGCAATTATTATACATATTCTTGTATTGACAATCTTTATAGACTTACATTTCCATGCATCCATTAATTCATTGTCAATAGTAAAGTTGAATGAGTTGAGCTGAAACTTTAAAGTGGTACTTATATTTTCAAAATCTTTAAATTTCTAAATTCTATTCAGAAATATGCTCATCTCTGAAAATACTCACCCTATTGGATCATAGCAGAAAAACAGAGTATAAGAGGGTAGGGGGATAATAAGCTTAAAAATAGATGTGTATAATATTATATACTTAAGATAGCAATTCTATGTACATATGTTGAAATATCACATTGAACCTTATTAAAATATGTTAAATACATGCTAATCCTTCTGTCTATGTTTTAACTGCAATATTTTTTAAACAATTTTTATATTTTTCCTAATGGGTCACTTAAATATTTTCCATAAAATCCCAGTGCACTGTATATTTTAGAAATTTCTTTGGGAGAGTATTATATTTTACATAGATGAACAGATTTTATTGTTCCATTGCTTTGATTCATTTCCAGATTGATGGGCCCAAATTCTCTACAGATAATAAAAATACCAGTTATCTTTGCATAAAGTAATTTAAGCATTGCTTTTATTCTCAGTATAAAGGAATATAATTGCATGCTCCATTCTCCAGAGGACCTATTATTTGCCAGCCACCCCATGAACATCTTTACAGTCTTAATTAAGAGCATTATTGCACTAACAAACTTCATTAATTCTTCACCTGGGCCAATTTCTAAGATAAGATAGGTCATTCTCTTTTAAATATACCCTAAGTTCTGTGTACCATGTAAATAGAATAATATTATTCAACCACAGAACCTTAGCAAAACTGCTAAAACAGGTCTAGATTTTACTATTCTTGGTGGGAACTCAAAGTATTAAGACGCAGAATAGGAAACAATAAAAGAAGCATTAAACAACAATTATTTATCAGCTAGAGTGCCAGGAGTTTTATAAATATTAATAAAATATATGTTAATCATTTCTCTCCATAGATTCTCCCTCTCTCCTTTTAGAAAGAATGTTTTCCTTCCTCCCACCCCAAAGATTTAAACAGAAATTAAAACTCATCATTCTGCTAATGAAAACGTTCCTTAGAGCCAGATGTGGTCATTTTCGTCAAGAATATCTGAACTTCACTGCCATTCCCAATTTCCATATCATCTTTTTGCAGAAGAAAGTTACTTGTTTCATATTTTTCTTTTATTCTTTTCAAGTACTGAAATTAGACCTTGGTGTCATAAGCAACAATAACCATACATGTGACAACAGCAGAGTATAACAAAGAAACAAGAATAGAAGGAAACTGGATACCTAAACAATTCTGTAGATCAGAGTACAGATCCTCACTCAATCTCTTGCTTGTCTCTGGGGATACACCGTGAGACAAAAATAAACTTTAACTTGTTTAAATCACATTATTTTCACATGTCTTCATTTCACTAGAATGATCTATGTACCTGTTACTAAAAATCTGTCAATCTCAGTTGCCATGAACATACACATAAACAGGCACACACATAAATGTGAAATATATGGCACTGGCTTAGAATCCAAGAGCAGACAGTAATGTAAGCTGAAAACCTGTGTTCTTCATCATGCTATTCAAAACATTTAAATTGTGATAACCTGGAAGGCAGACCATATGCCCATTAAGTCTCTAACTACAAGGGCAATGGACAAGTAATTCAATAATTTGGGGTATCTCTGAGGTTTGGAAAAGCTACTCAATTGTAAATTGCAGGAGCTATTATTCAGAGATTTTCTCTAAGCCTTCTCATTAAGAAGCCTCAGCCAGAGATTGTGAGTCAGACCCATAGCAAAGATTTGTTTAAGAGAGGTGTTTCAGATGGCTTATTGTTTCGCATGGAATCATTAAAACCAGGGGGCAACAGATGAGCCAAGCACAGAAGCCAGTAAACAAGTCAGAAACTACAGATTTTAATATGATATTGAGAAGAAATGTTTAGGTTTGGTAACTTAAAAATAGAATTTTCTTGGAGCAATTAGACTAGAGAAACCCAGTACATAATTTCATTGCCAGAAAAATAAGCCTGAATTACAAAAATACCTGTTTTTGTTTCATTCCTATAAAATTGCTCAGATTGCCAAAACTGCTAGGGCAGGAGGTAGCCTCCAAAAGTTTACCATCCTCTGGAGAAAGGACACATTCCAACACTTGTTTAAACATAGCTGTGTAGAAAAATGATGTGCCTCACCAATGTAGACTGTGTTTTGCTGCATGAACAAAATCTCTGTGGCATAAGGCAAGATAAATAAGTTTTGCATATTGGGTCTGCAATGTTTGATATAAGTTTAGGCACGGCATGTCCCTAGGGGTGATGACCTCCAGTATTTAGCTGCATACTTTTTTATCCCCATGTCAACATATGTTTCTACCATTAGGAATGTGCTCTTATGTATTTTACTGGCCAAAGCAAGTTATGTAGAAGGACAATTTATTCCCCAGCCTATAAATGTAGGAGAGCTCATTAGTATTGGACACTAATAATACCTCCCCTAAACCAATATAACAATATCTTTCCAAGATCAAAACTAGGAGCTATAGGGCACAACACACAAAAGAGTGACTTGCAAAAAGGAGAATCATATAGAGACAGAAAAGCTAACCAAAGAACTTACTCTACTAACAGAAGAAAATTCTTAGATTCTTGCTTACAGGACTTGATAATTGAATGTATCTACATTCTACTTTTTTTCCAAAAGGTAGTTTTTATTGTATTTAACCAGTTCCAATTTCACTGTTGTAAATATAAAACATGATAAGGTAAATACACATTTTAAATATATAGATCAGCTTCAGAATTATGTGCAGACTGGATCACTTTACTCAAAGATACTGGGTTTTGAGCTGCATAAAGTAATTGCTAAGGAGTTTGGATTTTCTTCATTAAAGACAGGGTAAATATGATCTAGATAAGGAAAAAATAATCCACACAGAAATATGTTGGAATGAAATAGCAGAAGTTTACAGGGACAACTAAGTAATTCTGGGAAGTATTGTATGGAATACCTTTTTTGGCAGAACCCTTAGGATTCCAATTGGGCATATGACTGCCTATCATAGGTTGGATCCTATGAGAAGAAAATGCTAAAGCAGAATTAGATATGAAAGAGATTTAACTTTCAGGCCAAGTGTAAAAGTTTTAAGGTAAGTATTTGTAAGGAGCACCTTAAGACCATGGTACAGTGTGACATGTATGAAAGCAAGAATGGAAGATAAGGTTATTGGGTAGTGAGTCTCAAAATTCACCATGGCTTTGAGAAAGTGCCTGCCAAAGAAATATGGAATCCCTGCCCACCCAAACATTGCTCCTTAGAGAAGTTGCAAATGAGAAGAAATGGCCATGCTCTGGTAACTCAAAAAAACAGTGAGTGGGTTAAGATAAGCCTAGGAGAGCATGACCTTGGCTTGAATGCTGCAGTGGATCCAAAGATGCCACAAGAGCATGCTGTCAGCCAACTATGCTATCCGCTTCATGGTATCTTTTCTTAAAGGAGGATCCCAGTGGTATGTTTCTATGACTGCCATATTACCCCACCTAGAAACTACCTTTTATTTATTTATTTATTTATTTATTTATTTATTGTAATTAAGTGTGACCATATTCATTGATGGAATAAAAGAAGTGAATAAAAGAAGTGCAACATCTGTGTGGCAATTTGTAAGGCAATTTCTTGCTTTTCATTTCCTTTTTTTCTCTCCATTACAAACATTAGCATTTGGGTGAGATGATGTGAAATAAGTAGGGGTCTTGTTGTTGTGAAGTGCCATAGAGTAGGGTCCATTCATAGTGATGCTATGTACAGAACGAAACACTACTCAACACTCAACACTACTCAATATTTGCCATGCAAATGATTTTTTAATGTTTGAGCCCATTGGTGCAGCCACTGTTTCTTCTCATTTTGAGTTATTCCACATCAGCAACTGGAGGTCTCAGAGGCTTTACTCTATTCTCATCATTAAGGTCAATTCTACTTTAAGAAGGCAACTCTTTCCCAGTCATTTCTTAAATGTCTTCCAGCTTGGGGCTTCATTTTCTGGCACTGTATTTGACAGTGCATCTCTGCTATTGATAGGGTTTTCAATGGCTAATTGTTTTGGGAGTAGACTGTTGGATCCTTCTCCCTAGCCTGTCTTAAACTGGAAGCTCAGCTGAAACCTGTCCACCATGGGTGGATACTGGTATCAGCAACACTGGTGGCATAACTTTCAGCATTATAGCAACACACAAGTCCCAATAGCATGACAAGCTGACAGACACATGGAGGAAGTAAAGATCCTAGATGATGATAAATCAAAAGCATCAAAGATATTTGAGTCTCCATGGTTTTCTGGTGAGCTACTACTATGCGAGATCAATTTTACATTCCTGAATTAACTGCCCATGTCTATACTGCTATTCAAGGACTAATGAACTGTTTATCATATCTGGGCAAAGATTTTAGAGTCTCTATGGAAACCAATTAAATCTAACTGATATAAAATAAAAAATTTTAAAAAACAAGTAAAAACAAGCAATATCTCTATATAATATAAGAAAGCAAGAGAAACACATGTTGTTTTATGTTGGTTCTGAGTTGTACAGAATGTGATTATGTTTATCAAAAACGTATTATTTCCCTATTGGCCATATAAGATGTTGCAAAGTAGGCCAACTTGGCTCACCATCTTTGTTTCATTATTACTAGTAATTTTAGTACAAATAGAAATGCATATTTTGACTAAGTTTACTACTAACAAACACTTTCTAAAGATAAAAGAATACCAAAATGCAGTGGAAAAAGCAGTCCAGTGGGAAATTTTATGACATTAGTGATTTACATTGTGAACACGAACTTTGATAATTATCCATTGAACTGTATGTTGACTTAGAAATCTCATATCATTGAG
>VMDO01016006.1:0-13001 GCA_007922755.1 Pedetes capensis
AAGGACATCATGTTTGGAAGAGTGGCAGGTCAACGGAAAAGAGGAAAACCCTCCACCAGATGGATTAACACAGTGTCTGCAACAATGGGCTTAAACATAAATAAGATGGTTTGCCTGGCACAGAATCGGCAAGTGTTTCGATCTGCTGTACATAGGGTCGCTATGAGTCGGACTCGACTCGATGGCACCTAACAACAACGATAACATTACGGGAGGCAGTATGGAGGGTCCTGAAAAAATTTAAAATATAACTACCTTATGATCCAGCTCTCCTAATCCTGGGTATATACCCCAGGGAAAGGAAATGAGTATACTGAAGAGACATCTGCACTGCTATGTTCATTGTGGAGCTATTCACAAGAGCCAAGAAATGGAAATAACCTAAGCTTGAGAAAGATAAAAGTGGTCCATGTACACAATGAAATCTATTCAGCCATAGAAAGAATGCAATCTCATTATTTATGACAACATGGCTATAAGTGGAGATAAACCAGGCACAGAAAGACAAATACTGCATGATCTCACCTACATGTGGAATCTAAAAAAGTTGATCTCATGGAGGTTGAGAGTAGAAAGGTGATTACTAGAGGGCAAGAATAGGAAGCATGGGAAAATATTGATCTATGGGTACAAAGTTACAGTTAGGAGCAGGAAGTTCTTGTGTACACAGTAGGGTGACTATAGATAATAATGTACTGTTCTTTTCAAAAAATAAGAAGAAGGAAATTTGAAAACCTTCATCATATAGAAATGATGAATGTTTAAGCCAGGCGTGGTGGTATATACCTGTAATCCCAGAATTTGGGAACCTGAGACAAGAGGATTAATATAAATTTGAGTCCAGCCTGATCTACATAGGAAGTTCTAGGTCAGCCTATGACACAGCTAGATCTTGTCTCAAAGGAAGAAATGATAAATGTTTGAGGTGATAAATATGCTTAACCCAACATTTAAGCATTGCTCAATGTATACATGTATCAGAAACAAACACGACACTCCATTAGTATATACAATTTTTATATATTTGTGTATCAGTTAAAAGAAGAAAGAAATAAAAAGAACTCATCAATTCTCTAATTCCATGTCTGCCCATGCTTTGGCATATGGGCTTCTGCCTAGGGGAGGTTATTACAGCCAGCCCACATGCCCAAATACTCTATGGCCCTCCTTAGAAGATTTGATGCATCTGCAGTAAAATAGAAAGCTGCTTCAGAAGAATGAGTTTACTAACTAGCCCACTAGTTGAAATTATCAGGTCTCCAGAATGCAAGGGCAAACAGAGTAGGTCACTATGAGACCAAAAATGGCTCTGGAAGTTAGAATTAATGATACACAAAACAGGGGTACTGTGGGCTTGAGTCTCATCCAGATACACTCAGCTATCAAAGAATAATATAAGAATTCATTAATTGGAAACTCTGCACAACTTCAAAAACGGATCTTCACCACAAGTGTGCATTTTCTGACAACCTCCTAATGCCTCAAAGTTGTAGGAAAAGGCTTTGTCAAGCCTGTATCTCACTAGGATAGCAAAAAGAAATATCCAATAGTGTGTGGGAAGGCTCATCCCATTTACAAATGTACCCATCATTAAAAATGTTTCACTAGGTTCTGCTAAAGTCACCCTCCTGTCATTCCTTGTAGCTGCTGCCTCACAGTTGAGTCCAACAGCATTCATTCTTCTCTTGGACATGGTCCCATGGAGAACCGATAGCTAACATATCCTGCAGGCTGCCTGTGACAAGATAGGGGACATCAATGCCATGCCTTCCAGTTTCTTCCTTCCTCCATCTTCTACCCACCAGACAGAGAATTTCAGTGACTAGTGGGAAGTGATGTTATTAAGTGAGACCAAATGAAGAGATGTTAATGATAAAATACAAACCATGGATTACATGGTGTCATTTTTTTTACTCCATATTAATCTCTCATTAAGGAGATGAATGCATTATAGAAAGCTCTTCAGAAACTCTCATATTATGGAGTTCTCTGGTTGAGGTTAGAATAAATGTGTTATGACTCTGGCCCCTCACTTCTATTATGTGATCTTGAGTGAGTCTTTTCATCTTTCTCAAGCCCTGAATTGCTCATTTGTACAATGATGATAAATACACTCTGTAGAATAGGGAAGAGGATGAAAT
Organism: Pedetes capensis; assembly: GCA_007922755.1. NCBI lineage: Eukaryota > Metazoa > Chordata > Mammalia > Rodentia > Pedetidae > Pedetes > Pedetes capensis. The sequence continues at coordinate 2,142 of VMDO01016006.1, forward strand.
GGGATTTTCTATATAAAAGTGCATAGTTCTCTGCCTGGAATACAGTAAGCCTTCACAAAAGCACTTTTTGAACTTTCTAACAGGAAAATTAGTGTTTCTATTGCATCACTTTCTATAAAGTCACTGAACAACCAGTTGATTAGTACTTACTTTTAGCTAGGCATTGTGCTCAAAGCTAAAAATGCAGAGATGAATAAAATGAGGTTTGCAGTCTATTGGGGAGTAGAGACAAAAATCAAAACTGAAGAGTTCTACCATAGAGGTTTGCAAGGTACAGTGAGTATACAGAGATGTGAGAAATCAGAGCCTCAGGGCCTGAGGGCCTGAGAATCTTCATGGATGGATGGTTGGCTTAGGTCTTAGGCTGTTTGGGTGCTACACTAAATTATCCTAGGCTGGGTGGCTTAAGCACCAAACATTTATTTCTCACAGTTCTGGAGGCTAGAAAGTCCATGATCAGGCACCTGCAGATCCCATGTGTGGTGGGAACCCTCTCTGCCTTGTACCCTCCTATGGGGGTGAGCAAAAGGAGAGGGATAGTGCTTTTGTTTCAAGGACACCAGTCTCATTATGGAGGCTCCACCTCCTCATACCATCACCTCAGGGCTCACCATATGAATTTTGAGGGGACTTAGCATTTGGTCTATAGTAGGCTAGCCTTATAGAACTGAGTTTATCATGAAGACGAGAGGACAGAGGATCTACTAAGCACAACTGCAGTGCCCCAGGTGTGGGGATGCCAGCTGGATTGTCACCTTGGGGACAGCAAGTGCTGAAGAGATGTGTTGTGCTGGAGCATAGAGTAGTATGTGCCTCTGGTGGTGTGTGGGGTAGGGACCAGGCTGTAAAGTGAGGCAGGATCAGATGGGAAGGCAGGTGTGTGCACATCTCTGTACCTGCCTTGGCAGCAATGGTGCCCTCTGGCACTAGCATCTGAACTCAGCGTCCGTCTCTAGCTTCTTGGGGCCTGGGGCTCCCCCCGCCCGCACCCATACTGGGCTGGCCCTTCTGAGAGTCTCCTGTGACTCCCGTCAGACCCTGCCTGCTCTTCTTCTATTGCTCCTCCTGCACAGTCTCCCAGCAGCACCATCTGCTAACTTTCAGCTGCCTCCTTGAGCCAGGAGCTGAGGGAAGCCTTCAAAGCTGAGCCAGGCCCTTCTTGAGTTTCCATTCACCCAGCAGTGCAGTCTCCTCTCAAAATCCTAAACAGAAAGTGAGGAAATACCCTCTGTTTTTGAATTTTGCCTTTGCTAACCAGGATAGTCTGTGTGTTTGAAGGGGTGAGTGCAGCACCCTTGAGCTGCTGTTCACTTCAGCTCTTCCCCCCTCCCCCACTCCCTGGCCTACCCCTGCTTCCCTCATCCTTCTGGACTGGGAAGAGAGAGGTTTCATCTCACTTGTTCTTCTCCCTGGAGGTGAATTTTCTGTTTCAGCCCCTTTCTTAACCCCTGACCTCATGGGGGACTGTGGTATTGGGACAGAAAATGCCTCACCAATAAGGTCAAATCAACAGGAAACGATTTTTTAAAAACACAGTAGCCATTATAATTATGTTCAGGATTCCACGTAATGCCAGATTGAATGAAGAGCTCTGCAGGTCCGCTACATCAGGAGGCATGGCCTGGCAGGAGTGTTCAGAGCTAAGTAGCTTTATGACGGGGACTCAGCTGCTCTGTCCTGCCGGACAAGGCTTCTTACCCTCAGGCAACAAGTGCTGTTTGGCCGACTTACTTCACAGAGGCTGTGTGGTCTCAAGCACTGCAACATGTCAATGACTGCTCTAGTGGTTAAGTGGTCGTGGTGGTTGTTGTTGTTAGGTCCCCCGAGTCAAGTCTGACTCACAGTGACCCTATGTGCAATAGAACAAAAACACTGTGCCATGTCCAGCACAATGTCAGTGCTTCTCTGCTATTTATACGGTTGTCAATGGCTGTCTGTTTTCAGGATTGTTTCAGGATTGTAGGCTGCCAGGTCCTTCTTCTGTTTTTGTGGTGCTGGGGATGGGACCCAGGGCCTCAGAGATCACAGAGAGCAGCGCTCTACCAACTGAGCCAAACCCCAGCCTAGTAAGTGCATGAGGGAGAGAAAAATGTACAGGGACTTTTAAAAAAAGGCAATTGCTCCTGCTGATGTCTCCTGCTGATTTGCAAATGATGAGAAGTGCAAGGTGTGCTGGGGATGAGGATTCTGAAATTCTCGTGGTAGTAGCCAGCAGTCTGAGCAACCAGCAGCTGATTCATGCTGCTTGAGTAGATAGGGCTGAAGCATTGGAAGTGTCGTCCTATTCACAGCAGCATTTTGCTTCCCAAGCTTCTACAACCAAGGGCACAGGAGATGATCTGAAATCCTCCTTTCCTGGGACTTGATTGTTTAACTCTTCCTTCAATTCTGTGTGATACCCCAATAACATTCCAGGACATTATGTGGCCTCATTTTTTGTTCTGTGCTTAATCTAGCCTCAATTAGTTTCTGTTGCTTGCGATCCAAAGAAATGTTATTAGTGGTGGGTTATCTGGGGGAGATTAGGAGAAGAATCATGATGCCCTGGCCAGCAGCTCTGACCATAGCTTCATTTATACCTGTTCTATGTCTGGATCCATGTGGTTGATCAGAAACAGGTGTTTCTAGGATAAGGTTAATGTGGGATTTTGTCTAAGCATGTGATTTTAACATAGGATTTGGAGAAAAATTCAGAACATTCAATCACCTAGTGTCCTACTAAATTGAATAAGTTCTATTTGAAATGGATAGCCAGTCTAGCATAGGGACATATTGAATTCTTGAGTTTATCTGAAGCAAATCATAACCAAAAATTTTAAGAAATTGTGTTGTCTTAGTTTTACTTTCAACCTGAATACGCAAAGGAAGCCACGAGGGGAAATAAAGTTGGATACGTACAAACCGTGAAACAGGCGATCATCTTTACTTCTTTCTGTTTCTTTAGCTTTCTTTCTTTTTCAGAAGTTCATCATGTCAGCATAAGGATGAGATTTTTTCCGTTGTTACTACGTTTTGTTTCTGAAAGGGAGAAGTGTTTCAGAAAACTGTGTTACTTCTACTTTTTGATTAAAATTTGTTGAGGAGTAGGCATCCAGTTAAGATTAAACATGATGAAAACCAGGCTAGAATGTTTCCAAAGAAGTGTCTTCATGATACAATCTTCTGGTGAAATCCTCTCTCTCCCCTTCCTAAAACTTTTAAACATTATCTACTCTGGTCTGACACAAAGGACTCTAAACATGCCTTGCAGACTTTCACGAGCATGTGGGCTCTTTGGATTTAGGTTTATATTGTGAAATTTTTGAATAGTTGGCTGGTTCATATGTAGATTAACTTGGGGACCCTACCACTTTCTCAAGATCTGTCTATATATTTCCATTGGTCCTATAAATTAGAATAGTGATTGACCCTAATTCTCTTCTACTCACTCCAGTGGCTCTGTCTCCATACCTTGGGTGTTAGTAACTCATACTTTAGTTTGATAATGGTGATTCTTTCAAACTCATTATTTTTGACTCCCAAATGGTGGCTGGTAGCCTCACCTTGCTCTTCCTCAAGTCAGAGAAAATTTTCCCTAAGTAATATGACTTTTTAGAAAGACTTTAGTAGTTAGAATTCTTTTGAGTTTTTAAACAAAATTCAAAAGACTACTGTTCCTACTTCTGTTTAGAATTTTAAAATATATTTCTCACAGGGTAGGCTAAGGATGTTTGAATGAAGCTATCAGTGTTTTCTCTAGGTATTCATGAATCTATATATCCTAGAATGAACAGAAATCCTTTAAGTCTCTCCTACTTGTTGGTATGGGAGAAGGGCCTGGCAATCCACTCCCAAGGCAATCCCGAAACAAGCAGCCATTGAAAACCCTATGAGGGTCTCTATGAGTCAGATACCAACTCGACGGCACCTAACAACAACAACAACAACTTGTTGGTAACACCAACAGATCTGTCCTAGATGTGCCACCAGAGTACTCCTTGGAAACAAGGATGGCTAGACTGCATCTTACGTATTTTGGACATGTTGTCAGGAGGGACAAATCCCTGGGGAAGGATATGTTTGGGAGAGTGGCAGGTCAGCGAAAAAAGGAAGACCCTAAACTAGATGGATTAACACAATGTCTACAACAATGAGCTTAAACATAAAAATGATCATGTGCCTGGCACAGAATCAGGGAGTGTTTTGTTTTGCTGTACATAGGATCATTATGAGTCTGACCTGACTCGATGGCACCTAACCACAACAACAACTTGTTGGTAAGTTAGTTTTGACATGAGATAGCTTCAAAAACTTTCATTCCTCATTTCTGGTTCAAGACTCTTAATACTGTGACATGATGCTAAGTCTCAGAACTCCTACTACCATCTCTGTGGAATATGATACCTCACACAGATAGGATTCTGGCCACCTGACAAAGTTTTCTGGACTTCCCAATTTGAGTTCCCCTGGCTTTGGCCAACTAGATGACTTTAGAATTAGGCTTGAATATGCTTGTTGGTTTGAAAAAAAAATAGTACTTCCTTTTCACTTGGAATCCTTCAGAGTTTGGGATGTGTTTCATGAGTGATTTTATCATCTTTAGGATTATAAAAGAACATTCTAGTAAGTTCCATGAGGCTAGGGATAATGTCCATCTTGTTAAGATGTCACATCCTAAATATTTAGTACTATGTTGGGGCATGTTGTTGTTCTTAGGTGCTGTCGAGTTGATTCTGACTCATAGTGACCCTACATACAACAGAATGAAATACTCCCCAGCACTATACCATACCTGGCACTATGTCAGTGCTCCTCTGATATTCATATGGTTTTCAATCACTGATTATTTCAGGTATGGGCTTCTAGGTCCTTCTCCCATTTTTATGGTGCTGGGGATCAAACCCTGGGACCTCAGAGTGAACAGAGCATGCACTCTACCAGCTGAGCTAAACCTCTGCCTTATGTTGGGGCATTGAAAGCATTAACTAATATTTGTTAAAAGTATGGAAAGCGCATTAAGCAGCTATGGTTCCCTCAAGGAAAGTCCATTGAAATTTGCAATAGGTATATGATTATGCAAGTTTCTGTGGCAGTCTTCAGAATTTGAGGGTTGACAGTGGTTGTCCCTATGTATTTTGCTGGCTAAGCCAAGTGCAGTTTGTGATGAAGGACTGGGTATTGAACTCGTCTTCTTCAAAACACTTATTTGAAAAGGGGGAAGAAAATTTCCTAAGAGATTCCCATCATTTATAAAACTATCTTGCTGAATGGCATGAGGTCCAGAGAGGCAGCTTTTCTACAGGCTAGTAGAAAAGTGCACTGTGTGCTGTTGCTAGGCAACAGACAATGCCAGCTTCTCTTGAATGAAGGCCAAGAGAATTGACAGAAACCAATAGGCTGATGGGGAGAAGGGTTTTCACCCAGAACACCAACTTTTGTGTTCTTTTTGTCATTACAGATAAGATACGTCTTGGCCAGAATTTGGTGGGGAGGAGTTCTGTATGCGGCGGCAATTTAGCAAATTGTCCCCAAAGCCATTGCATGAAGTCTTGATTATGGCCAAAGTATTAATTATAGGATTTGTGTACAAAATGTAAATTCAAAAAGAAAGAACACATTTCTCTACATGATGTTCCATTTACACCAATATGTAGCCACCCACCTATTTTTTCCTATTTGAATATTCCATTCCAGTCCTTTCTCACTTTGGCTACATGCTTCATGCAGAGTAGATCTGCTCTAGACAGCATGTTCAAGCTACATTTGTAACTAGAATACTCTGTCTTTTAGCAGGTGTTCAGGGTGCTGTGGTTTGCCATGGGTAAGTTAACAAATCCATTACTTTTGTTGCCTGAAAGCATTCCAGTGGAAGAAATTGTAGCTATTACTATGCTGTGAATTGCACCCATAATTTAGAATCACTGAGTAGCAAGTCTCTTGCCTTAAATCTCATTCTACCCAAATTTTATGCATCATTCTGAATGAATCAGGTGCTGATATATACATATACTGATGTATATATCACATACCTACTATGTGCTAGACACTGTACTTTTACATATGTAAATTGTGTGTGCATAATCAAGCCACACTAGCACACATATTTACAAACTCTAGTTAAAATGTATCCAAGGTTTATTTCCTAGTTTGCCTTTGCCTGATAGTCGATTCTATACGGTTACTTATTTTCATTGTGAACTCTACTGAATGGGATTGACACTGAGGGTTTTTTAGTCATCAGTCATAAATTTACTGGCTTCTAAGCCCTCTGAAATAAAATTGATAACTCAGGAAGAGTCACCTAGTATTTCTCATAGAGATGTTCATGGATCTGCATGGAATATCTATAGGTTTACCTAGGATTTTCATTAAAATAAGCTAAAGCTAGCCAGGCACAGTGGCTCACTCCTGTAATCCTAGAAACTCGGGAGATGGAGGCAGGAGGATCACGAGTTTGAGGCCAAGGCAGCCTGCATATCTTAGTGGGACCCTGACTCAAGATAAAAAATAAAAAATGGTATTGGGGGTGCATCCCAGGGGCAGAACACTTATACACTGTTGTGAGGCCCTCGGTTCAACCCTCAAGTATCACACACACACACACACACACACACACAAAGCTAAAGTTAAGGTCTTCTCTTGCCCTCAAGACCTACTGAAACTGATTCCCTGAGAGTTGGCCCTGTGAGTACACATTTTAAGCAGGATTTCTTCTGCACATTAAATTCAGTAATTTCTATATGAAATCCTTTTCCCTTATAAAGGAGTACATGTGACATGAAAGGTTAAGAACTAATAGCCTATATGTCCACTACCCAACTTAAGAAATAGAAAATTACCAGTTCCTACTACATAACCCTCCAAATCCTTCCTTTTACTTTCTTTATTTCATAAGTAACCACTATAAGTAACCACTATAATGAATTCTGTATGAACCATTCCCTTTCTTTTCTTTATTGTTTTCCTCTATATTATTATATGTGACCTTAAACAACAGGTTACTTTGTTTTGCCTGGATTTGACACACATAGAGTGGAATCACACTCTACGTGGTTGCCTTTTTTCCCTCTCCTTCTCTTTTTCTTCTTTTTATTATTCAAAAAATATACCCAGTTTTCTGTTTGTGGACTAGCAATTTCAAGTGTTTGCTCTCGTGAGCAATACTGCTACAAACATTCTTGTATGTATCTTTTAGTTGTGCAGAAGTTATGTGTATATACTTAGGATATATTAGGGTATGCATGTAGGCATAGAATTATTGGGCTATATGTACAAGTTCAAATTTACAAGATGATGGCAATTTTTCGCCAGTGTTGTTGTATCAATTATAAGACATTCTGTTGGCTTCACTAATTCTGACTAGATTATCACACACATCTTCAAGAAAGTGTGGGAGACTGCAGGGGGTGCCGTTTTGTTCTCGCTCATTCGGTCAATATCTTTACATAGAGTCCTGCTCCTGGTTTGGCTGTATGGTTCAAATGAGGAATTCAGCATTTTAAAGATCTAAATGTAGAAGCTGCACCTTGAGATCTTTAATATTTCAGCTTCTACTTATTATTCTGGTCTTTGGCTTCTTTTCTTCATGGGTAAAAATTTGTTTCTACAGAAAAATAACAGACAGCAAAGGAGGCTCATGGTTTTGTAGCAGTGGATTGGGTTTCTCAATACTAAATCCCTGATGAAATGATCAACCATTGAAGACTATGGGGAGTCGCTATGAGTTGGACCTGACTTAACACACAACAACAACAACAACAACAACAACAACAACAACAACAACAAACAAATTCCTGACAGCACTATAAATCCCCAGAGTCCATTTATATGCATGTTATAAATTGATTAATCTGCTTCTTGATAATTGAGAATTAGTAGTGCTCTTACTGAAAATAACTAATATGGCAAACTGCCACAGATTTAAAACAATATTTTTTTCTGCCCAATTTCATGCTAAAACACTCAGAAGTACGTTTGATCTTCATCCTTTAAAATGTTACCTATTCTATGGTTTGGGGCTGGGGTTTAGCTCAGTGGTAGAGTGCCATGCTATACTCTCTGAGGACCTGGGTTTGATCCCCAGCATGAAAAAGAAGGGGGGGGAGCAGGGGGAAGGACATGGCAATCCACTCCCTAAATAATCCTGAAACAATCAGGCCTTGAAAACCCTTTGAGGGTCGCTATGAGTGGAAACTGACTTGACAGCAGCCAACAACAGCCAATAATTCTATGGTTTGAATGTGTTTTCTGACGTTCATATGTTGGAAACTCAACTACCAGTGCAATAGTATTAAGAGATGAGTTCTTTAAGAAGTGATTATGTCATGAGGGCAACACCCTCACAAGTAGATTAAATGTTGTTAATGAGGGAATGGGTTTGTTATAAAATAAAGTTCTGCCTCCTCTTACCCTCTCTCCCTCTTGTGCTGTCCTGCCCTTCTGCTTTTCACCATGTGAGGATGCAATAAAAGATGCCAGATGTTGGCCCCTTGATTTTGGAATTCTCAGCCTCTAAAACTGTAGGAAATAATCTATAACTTTATAAATGACCCAGTCTGTGTTCTCCTGTTGCAGCAACACAAAGCAGACTGAGACAATCTGTCTCATAAAGAGCAGGACAGTACATGAATCCTCCTCTTTCTCTTGACAAGGTGCTTGCCTGGTTGCTGGAGACATCACCGGTCTAGAAGCAGAACAGGGCTCTCTCACTTAAGACTCTTTGGGGAGCATACGCCAGGTAAAGGAGCAGCCTGCTGAACATGGCATTGAAGAGCAAGGCTAGAATGCACTCCCTCTGAATTGTCACTGAGACACGGGGTTAGGAAGACAGCCAATGTAAAAAAAAAAAAAAAACTTAGGCAGAGGACAGGACAAGGACGTAATTGCAGAGGAATACACAACCTTTTCAACCATTTTGGTATTTTTTATTTCTTAAGAGCATTTCTTTATGGTTGTTTTATAATACAATATTTTATATGTGTGCCATCCTGCATTTGGGCCTGTGAACAAATAAATAGGAGGAATAATATTGTCACTAATACACCTGTAGTTTTCAGGCAAAGTTTAGTGGATTTGCCTAGATGAAATGTGCTTAGGCCAAGGGAGTTTCCAGATCTAAGAGACAAAGGCAGATAGGATCTTGGGACAATATAAATATGAGTCTAGTAATATATAATAAATGACAGACTGGACAGAAAATCTGTTTATGCCAAGCAGGGAAAGGGTACAATTTATGAAGCTCTAAATGAGTCATCAAGGTTTCTCTTTATGAGGGGAGATAATATTAACAGCTGTTCTGTTGGATTCCATTTGCTCAATTCGATAAGACTCTTCGGATGGTTTATTTATTTAGTGTTTTACATCATGTAAATATTTTGGTCTGATTGTAATATGCATTTGGATTTCACATTTCAGGTTTATACTTTTGTGATGAGGTGATTTGTATGTACTTTTTGATCCAAGGGAATTGTTGGAGCAGAGCAAACCTGTGTTGAAGTACAAAGGGTTGATGGGATGATTATCAACAAGGATCAAAAGCCTACTGAATTTTTGTTTTTACAAAGCCCCTCCTCCCTCTTTGACTTCCATGACCAAATGATGCCCTTTTCTTTGCTGGCTTCTCAGTTCTGTCCTTACTCTTTCAGTTTCTTTAGCTGGACGTTCTTCTTAGGACAAGGTAGATTATGCTCTGGAAGTAAAGATTTTACTGGCTTCACAGAACAACATTTGTTTCTGGTTCCTGCTGCACATCCTACATGGGTTGGCAGAAGGCTTTGCCCCATGTGTCCCTGGGAGCCCCAGGCTCAGAGAGATGCCCTCACCTTGTAGCTGCACAGTTGGAACACGAGGTCCCTTCAGTTGTCACAGCAGGAAAAGGAACCTGGAGAATCATTTGTGGGCTTTTCTTCTCAGTCTGGAAGCGACAAAAGCCATTTGTGGATCACTGGCTGATCTTCCTAAGGATGATTCATGAGTGAGCAATGGGCCTGAGAAGGAAGCACAGAAGAGTCTAGGCAAATCACGACATCCATGTCAGACACTAGAAAAATGAAAAAGAACGGAGAACACCTAACAGTGAAACACACTAACATTTTCCAGCTTGTGTCTACATAGTACTCCTAGGAGAAGCTTCTCTGTGGACACAGGTGCCATGCACTGTGTCTGCAGACACTCTCCCACTCAGAGAAGGAGTCTGTCCGGAGCCAACCTCAGCTTCCTCACCTACTCTGTCTATACTACCTTTTGATAGGGCTACACTGGCCATCAAGGAGCATGGGGATTTTAATTAAAACCACTATTGTCAAAGAGGATCATGATTTTTTACCTTAGGATAAATTTCTAAAGTAAAATTACTGATTCAAAAGGTATGCATGTTTTGAAGTATAGTTTTAACAATATATAAATCCACCAAATTTGTAAGGAAGTTCTTGCTTCCCTGCATCCTCTCCTACTCTTGAGTTTTGCCAATGTTTTAATTCTTTGTGGGAGAGAAAAAAGTGGATGATGATGAATAAACAGAAAAATCATGACTTGGGGAAAAGAGATAATTCAAGGTAGAGAAATGTTTAAAAATTGAGGATTCTTAGTGTTTTTATAAGAAGCACATACTTGAAAGAGAACAATCTATTATAATAAAGAGGAATAATAATTTCAATAAATTAACTGAATATTAGAAAAATCAGAATAAATGTGGAGCTGATAATCTGGAGGACAAAATCAAGGAAATCTTCCAGGATGTAACACAAAAAGGATAATGTTATAAGACATGTAAGAAAAAAGTATGAAATATGAAAGATAGACTCTAAGAGGCTCAGCAGCACTCCAACTATTGTTGCACTTAGGGATGGGATGATAATGGTAATTATATAGCAATCTTAAATA
>VMDO01016006.1:13101-40245 GCA_007922755.1 Pedetes capensis
TTGTCAGTGCTTCTCTGCTGTTCATAGGGTTTTCAATGGCAGATTGATTTTTGGGAGGGGGTTGCCAGGTCCTTCTCCCAAGCCTACAGCTTCTGGTGTTCCCAGGCGGTCTCCCATCCAGGTACTAACCAGGCCCGACCCTGCTTAGCTTCCGAGATCTGACGGGATCAGATGCCACAGGGCTATGGCTGCAGAATCTTAAATATAGTTTCACTAAATTGAAGAAAAATGTAACTGCTGATTAGACGTGACATTAAGTTCTAAGCAGAATGTAAACAAGCAAATAAAAAAATAAGTAAAAAGTCCCATCACTAAGTAAAACCTATGTATGTCGAAATTACTAAGGAGTCAGAGAACCAAATGTTTCCATAAAGAAAGGAGGAAAAAAAATACCAACCAACAAATCAACCAAAATCAGATTCCCTGAAAATGTCAACAGAACACAGAAGATTTGATTATAATTACAGGAAAAGAATGTTGAAAACCTTGACAATTGAAAACTAATTCTATAAAGGGAGAAGAAGTTGAATGTAGTACAAATTTTAAATTCTTCCCCTCTCAACTTACTATGGATAAATTTAAAAATTGAATTCTAAATATGTCCAGTGAAGATTGAAGTGATTATCTCTAAGATGTGGAACTTGTAGGGTAGGAGGAGGATTTTTTCAGCTTTTTAGGAGTTCTGTAAGATTTGATTTTAAAGACCATTTGCAGATATTGTTGTTGTTAGGTGCCTTCGAGTAAGGTCAGACTCATAGCAATCCTCAGAGGGTTTTCAATGGCTGATCGTTTCAGGAATGTTTCAGGAGTGGACCTCTACATTCTTCTCCCATTTTTGTGGTGCTGGGAATAAAACCCTGGTCCTCAGAAAGTTCAGAGCAGCATTCTACCAACTGAGCTAAACTCCATCCCAGTTTGTTGTTGTTAGGTGCTGTTGAGTCATGTCCAACTCATAGAGACCCACATAGGGTTTTCAATGGCTGATTGCTTTGGGAGGGGACTGGCACATCCTTCTCCCATTTTTGTGGTGCTGGTGATTGAACTCAGGTCCTCAGAAAGTGCAAAGTAGCACTCTACTAACTGACCTAATCCCAGCCCCTTGCAGATATTAGTGATTAAAAAAGAACCACCATAAGGCAGCCTCCTTACCAAGGAGTTCAGCCATTCCCATAATGTAGGGCACTGCCTGGAGAGACAGCTAGCCACAAGGCCTATCTGGCCTGCTTGGAGGTCTAAGACTCATTCGTAGGGCAGTAACCTTTGTCCTAGATCTAGGAACTCCTGGGCATCGAGCTTAGCAAGATGGCACTGGAGTCCCACTCCTTTCCTCAGACCCCTCAACACCTGATTGGTTATTTCCAAATTATTCGGAGGCTCCTCATTGGGCCATTAGGGAACAAGTCCTGATCGGTTCCTTTTGGGATGCTTCATTTGCATATCCCACCAGATAAGCTAAGCCCCAATTATCTGACTTAGTGTGGTAAGCTCTGATTGGCCAGGATAGGGAATATAAGGATGGTACATGGAGCCTTTGGGGTCCATTCCACAGACCCATCCATTCCATCAACACATCCATTCCACCAACCCATCCATTCCACTGATGGGTCCAAGCTACCAACCTGAGCAAAAAAGCTACAATAAATTGCTGCCTAATACCCAGAGAGTCAGAGTTGTCCTTTGGAGCTGAGAATTGAGGAGCTGCTGTGGGCATAAATCCCTGAGCCTGCCTTTCTCAAGGCTTCTCAGAGTAGCTGTGGGTGTATAAGCCTCCTCTCCAGGCAGTGGAGATCTCTAGCAGCCCTCACCAATCAGCGGGGCTTCAGTGGCTGGGTCCTGCATCCAACTGGAGGCCTAAGGCCTGATTGAGACCAGTGGCAGGTGATGCCCCACACCATAGGTCGTGATTTGTGGGCACTGCCCCTTGTCAGTGCCTCTCCAATGCCTGAGTGGTCAGTTTGACTGTCATTCTAACTACTGTGGTGCAGGGCAATCGGAAGAACAGTGAATAAGTCGAGAGCAGAAATTCAGGGTGGAACTCACTTGGTTTTGTTCACATATCAGTGCAACTTAACTAGTCTCTTGGCCTTGGCAGCCTCAAATTTTTCATCTGTAAAATGGGGAGGTTGGATTAAATTGGAGAATTTCAAACTGTGTTTGCAGAGCTCTAGAACTGATGCTGAAGTGCTTGGGGAGCAGCAACTGAGAATGAAGGGATTTGAAGGGGAGAACTCAGATTCCTCACTCCCAATTCCACCAAAGCAGTTGTGGTTTGACCTGGTTGAAGTGTTGATTTCCATATAAAGATCTCATTTGTGTGAAGAGCAGCCATGTTAAAAGGGTGTAAATTCCATGAGGCACATACTTCCCTGGGTTCTTTTGAGCTTCTAAAATCCCAAGATTCTGGAAAAGGCAGCTATGCACAAAAAGAAATATAGTGAACACTATTCAGTAATCTTTTTTCATTCTTTTTGAAAATAATTAAAGATAAAACATTCATTTGGTATGAATACACATTATTAACTTAGGAAGAAAAGGTAGGGCTAAGTACAGTATGAATTTTTCTTTTTTTAAAAAATATTAACCTCAGTTGCATTTTTATTTTTTTAAAAAGTTCATTGCTTTAAAAAGTTTAAAACCATGGATTTTCCAATGGTGGATGTGAGCCTGGGTAGGACACTGTTAGTTTAAGTAAAATTCTTCCTGATACAGGATATGAGATTTTCAACTGAGGTCATTTTGTAAGCACTAGTTTTTATATCTGTAAAGTTTTTGCTTGATATGCACACAACTCTATCTGCTGGCAAATTTATGGATTTTTTTTACATCTGAGGAAAAGATATGTAATAGTTTAATTAAATCTCCCTCTACTTACTCTATCCTGGTGCTTCTTATCCATACATTTCCCCTTTTTTTGCTGTCTATCAGATGATGGAAGTGACAGAAAGGAGAGATACTGCTTGGGCTGTACAAATGCCTGGATATAAATTAATCTTAAATTAATATGGAAAACATTAAATTAAACTAATATTTAATGAAGTTTAGCTTTTGGGAAGTAAATTGTGATTTGCTTCCATATTTCAGTGCAGGTGGCTGCATTAGTGTAGGGCCTGAGTAATTAGACACCACCTTGGCAGCTTAAATGTCCTAGAATGCCATAGATTTAGGATTTCTATTTGGTATTTCTCATTTTTTAAGCTAGAGAAGAAACCTCTTTTATCCTGTGATATTTATTAATCTTTACTCTGCTTTTATGCAAATCACTTCTCTACTTACCATGTATTGATCAAATATTTGTTGGGTGCCCACCCTATGCTAGAAATGAGGGATGCTATGGTAAAGAAGATGGGCAGACACCTGCCCTTGGGGACATTACAGTGTCATGGAGAGTCACACTGGCAAACACTCCCATGACCAGAGAGTAGAGGTGCCAGAAGTGCCTGGGAGTTAATTTCCATGGCCACGAGGGCCCATCTGCCTGAAGTAGAGGTGCACACACATACAGACCATGCTGCCTGGCATCTTGACGTGATGTTTAAATTGGTTAAGATCAAACAGAGATGCACATTATCTTGTTTTCACTTGTGAGAGAAGATAGGGACTTTGTTATGGTTTGAATATAAAATGTTCCTCATAGACTCATGTGTTGAACACTTGATCCCCAGGTGGTGGTGCTATTTTGGGAGGTTCTGGAAACTTTAAGAGGAAACTCCTAGATGGCGGAAGTATGTCCCTAGGAGTGTGCCCTTGGGATCTATATACTGTATATTTTCAAATCTAATCCATACCGTTTCAGCAGGGTTTTTTTTTTTTTTTTTTTTTTTTTGGCAGTACTGGGGGTTGAACCCAGGGCCTCACGCTTGCAGGCTTTGCAAGTGCTGTACTACTGAGCTGCACTCCCAACCCATTTTTTTTTTTTTTTTTGAGACAGGGTCTCGATAAATTATGCAGACTGCCTCTGGTCTTGAGCTTGGGATCCTCTTGCCTCTTGCCTCTGCCTTCTGAGTTGCTGGGATTACAGTTGTGAGCCACTGCACCTGGCTCTTCTTTGTTGTTGTTGTTAGGTGCCGTCAAGTCGGTATCCGACTCATACAACCCTCTGTACAACAGGGGAAACACTATTGTCAGTGCTTCTCTGCTGTTCATAGGGTTTTCAATGGCAGATTGATTTTTGGGAGGGGGTTGCCAGGTCCTTCTCCCAAGCCTACAGCTTCTGGTGTTCCCGGGTGGTCTCCCATCCAGTAACTAACCAGGCCTAACCCTGCTTAGCTTCCGAGATCTGACAGAATCGGATGCCACAGGGCTACCACTGCAGGATGGCTCTTCTTTACTCAGTTTTAAATGGCTAAAAACTGTGAGGTGGATTGGATTGCATATGGATTGGATTCATGGTCCAGAGCTGGTTTGGGGGAATATTATAGAACTATTGTACATGTTGTAAAAACAATTCGATGCAATAGTTTATTGTTTCCTTTATTACCATTATTATAATTTACCTATTACCATACTCAGTTATCAGTGTTACAATGTTCTCCATAACTTCATTATCATATTTATCTTCAACAACGTCCCATAAAATATTATCTTCAAATCCACCCAAAGCATTAGTTATTCAGCATTTCTTGAAAAATTTAACAACAGTGCTCTCTGGAAAGGCTTTCCATGTTGTAGATACCTATTGCATAATTTCTGAAAGGGCTGCACATTTGATTGTTTCTGTTTCTGTGAATTCATGGGCAGGATCTACAATCCAGATTTATTGTTGCCTCAACTTGTCTTTAAGTGACTTGTTAATGGATATGTCTATTGGTTACTATACTGATGTCATTCCACTTGGAGTGACAACAAGCTCAGTTTTCATTCTGCAGAGCTGGTCCTTCACAGAATCAGTAAGATGCACTTTGAATACATCAAGGATAAGCATTGACCTTTGATTTAAAAACGTTCCAGGTCTGTGACTCCATACTATTTTCAACCACTCCAGCATTAGCTCCTCCATCAACCATCCTTTTTCCTAGGCTCTGACTATTACATCCTTCAGAAATGCCTCTGATTTAGATGAAGTCTTCCTTTTCAACATTAGAAAGGGTAGTAGTTTTCTCACATCAGCAGTTGCCGCCAACATTGCTGTTTTGTTGTTGTTGTTAGGTGCCGTCGAGTCAGTATCCGACTCATAGCGACCCTCATAGGGTTTTCAATGGCTGTTTCGGGATTGCCTTGGGAGTGGATTGCCAGGCCCTTGTTAAGCAATGCTTTTTGCAACCAGTGGTTTTCAAAAGTACCTTTTTTATGCTTTTTTTCACCAATGTGTAATTTGGGAATCTATCAATGTAAATAGAATTCCATCAGCATCTGCAATTTGCCCCATCAGAACATTTCCCATCTTCCTCAGGTTATGTACCACTGACAATTGAACTTTTGTTCAAAATCTTTTGGGAACTTTTGGCATATCACTGTCATTCTGTGTTGCAATGTCAGCCCCTTTCAGTGCCACAAACTTATGGCCCATCCTTTACTGGCTGTAAAATGATTTGAGGAAATGTTCAAAGATCTGGCCTTCTTTATATCTCCTCCAGAAGTAGATTGTAACTAATGTTCCAGTCTTATGTCCATATTGATAGAAAACATGAAAATTACATCATCAGTTTTAGGAATTTGCTCTTTCTTGGGTGCAGTGAATTTCTTCTGTGACCCCCTCATACTTGCTAATCACCTCCTTGTGTTTCCACCACAGTCAAATGCTGCTTTCATCAACTCCAAAAATTATAATGGCTTTGTCGTGTACCTTCTCGGCATGCTGAATAACTTCACATTTGAGTTTTGCTGTGTATGATAGTCTTTTAAATTTCTGGTGTCCCTCTTCCATAACTATGGTATACCGTAATTGGGAGCAAGCACCTCCCACATCTTAACAACTAAGGCACAAGCTGGTTTCAGATGACATTGCACACATTATTGGCATAGCATCAATTGAGAAATCCTGCACGATTTTGCTTTCTGCAGAAGATTAGGCCTGATTCATACAGGGGTAGCTCACAATCAACTCTGTTGTCTATCTTTGTTGCGGACATAGGTCCACCTCCTCTGGAATGAAAAAGAGATGTGCAGTAGAGTTGAGTGTATCTGTGGTGTGAATTGAGCTTCACTCAATACATGAAAACACAGTTGAGTAATCACGCACAAAAGCCAAAATTGTGCAAGACTTTTTGACCCTATAAAAATGCCCATTGGTAACACGCAATATTATTTAGTTGCACTATGGGCAAGGAGCAGTAAAGGAAAGGAGCAGATTAGAATTGTGAACTAACTTTTCTGTTTGAGGAATTGTCAAAATCTGAGTGTGGATTAGGTGAGCGTGGGGATTATATTAGACAATATATGGTATTGTCCCAGGCCTCTCTGTCTCTCTCTCTCTGCTTCTTGTGTGTCATATGGTGAACAACTTCTGTCATATGTTCCTGCTGCCATGATCTTCTCGCTGTAGACCTGAAACATAAAGCTGGGTAGCCATAGGCTGAACTCTCTGACTCCACAAGCAAAAGAAATAATTCCTTCTTTTAAATTATTCTTTCAGGTATTTTGGTAACAGTTATGAAAACAGACTAACACAGACCCCTTCCCCCAAATTTAGTTGGACTGTCCATCAGTTTGGTGGACAGATGGACATATACACACATGGTCTGAAAAAGTCTGTTACTCATACAACCAAGGTCTCTGGGGAGAGAAGGACAGGCTGTCCTCTCAAGTCTGACAAACCTTGAGAGAGCCAGAATGGAGGCTGCTGGGGTTTTCCTCAAGTGAGGGATGGGGCTCGTTGAGGTTCGTGGGCACTGATAGGGGCTTATGGAGTTTTAACCTCCTTCAGGCCCCAAAGAACGGGCTTTGTTGTAAGGTTGGCCAGATGTAAAGCACAAGGGAAAAAGAGAGGACAAGGCTTAAAAGCTGTCAACAGCAAGGATCAAAAATGGGGTCAGACTTCTTAAGACAGAGGCTAATCCATTTCTCAGGTGAAGCAAAGCTTTCCTTTGAGTTCCAAAGCACAGTGCTTGTGTGAGATGAGGGATTTAGCGCCCCCATAACAATGGACCATGTTCTTCACGTTGACTCAATGTTAATAGCATTCAGTGACAATGGGTTTCCTTTGCAGTGTAACTGCAGTTCAGGAGAACAAGTCCGGAGGTACTTCAATAATATAGTTCTACTGGCTGGAGACAGAACAAGATGAGGTCTGGTGCATAAGCTCAAGATGATGTTTTTGTTTGCTTGATTAGGTACCTTTTACCCAGCAGGATTTTTGATAGGGGTTGGGTAGCAGATAACTTAAAAGTGACTCATTGACAATGCATGGAGTATTTTGTATTGTTGACTGAGGGTAAATTCTTACATTATTGATCACAAAGCAGAGAGTGATGTTTATAATGTGCTGTTAATATTGGGGAAAATCTAACTCACACTACTTAGTCTTACTTATTGCAAATTTAATTCACTTCCTTGTTCTCATTACCTCCCTTCCTCCATCCTTTCCATCCTCCTTCTTTCCTCTTCTTCCCTTCCTTTTCAGCTCCTTCCTTCCTTTCTTCCATCCTTCCTTCCTTCCTGTTTTTCTTTCTTTGCATCCCCTTCCTTCATTTCTATTTTCTCTTTCTCTCTCTCTCTCTGAGGTAAGAGGTAAGCAGAGTAAGATATGGGAATGCTAGACGTAGTATATCTGGATTTGATATTTTGCTCTCATTTTTTCCTACCTTCTACTATGTGATAGTAATAATGTAGATTTGGATTGTTTTACTTCACATATTCCTAGAAAAACACCAGCTAAGTGACTTTCCTTGGTCTTTTGTCAGGACTCTGAATATGAATCTATTTTGGAAAAAAACTTGCTATAGTCCAGGTCCAACTGGCATGAAAGATGCTGTCTGTCCAGGAGAAAATGAGGTGCAAATCAGGGAAGAATAAGGAACAGACATATTTAGGGAAGATATTGGCCATTGTTGAAAAAGTGCACATATTCTCTTCCAAGTTGTTCACTTAACCCTGAAAAATCAGAGAGGTATTTGCATTGTGAAATATGGAAACAAAATCACAAATTAGAAAGCACTTGATCACATTGCCAAGGTTTCTATCATTCCTAGTTTTGGGTTAGTGATATGTCATGTAAGAGGACTTGTGTGGAGCCCTCCACTGCTCTCCTCAATTCAGAAATTTGTTTATTCAAACAGACCTGTTACAAGCCCAGAGGAACCTAAGTAGGGAGCCTAGAAAAGGTAGGGTGAGCATACTAGTCCTCTGCCAATTATGAAAGGAGAAGTTAACTTGGGTGGTAGTTTTCTAACTTCCCTGAAGTAACAACAGCTTTGAGTCTTGCTTTGGGTGGGGCTGGGTCTCTGTGGCTGCATTTCAGGATTGGCCCTGAAGTGGGTTCCTTTATTAAGCCCGATTTCCTCCTGGTAGAGACATGCCATCTTATTTCTCTCATCATCACATTGTTAACATGATTTTGACCCATTCCTGGAAGAACTTCACTGCCCCATGCAACACACTATTCATCTTTTTCAAAGGTGAATAGCATGCTTCCCTCATGCATTTGAAGATGTCAGAAATAAAATTCAGAGTTTAGCTGCCTTTAGAATGCTGTGATTCAGGGGAGTCCAGGCCCAGAAAAGGTGAAAGACACATTTCCCTAGTTCATTTTAATGATTCTTATACTGTTTGAACACTTAACTACTCGGAAGACACTGTGGTAGATGTCATGAGATATACAGAGGAGAGCAAAGCAGGGACCTGGGCTCAGGGTTTGACAATGGAGTGGAGATGAGGAGTGTGTGTGTGTGTGTGTGTGTGTGTGTGTGTGTGTGTGTGTGTGCAGGGCAATAATGCAGGCTGAAATAGCAAGGCACAAGCATACAAAACAAATGCTAAGTGAGGGGAGTGTTGGGAATGTTCCAGGCTGACTTAAATAAAAAGGGCAAGAGTGGTGTATCAGCAAGGAGTATCTGTAACAAAAGCAGAAGAGGATGTAGGACCATGGGCAGGTTAAGGCCACTTAAAATTCATTATACTCTCCCAAAGCCAGAAGAAGGAAACTGGAGGAGTTTTATGTCAAGAAGAAAGGCAAATGACCTAAAGCCATCCAACAACATATGAAATTTGGAGTTCTATGCGGACTCAATTAGGACTTATAATAATTTCAACTCAGTATGATGAGCCATGGTGTATGCTAGAATTGTACAGTAATGAGGCATATTTTGTCATATAAGAAGAGAATACCAACTGTACTCGAGGTCGCTAAACCTAAACCATGTGGGTGTGTAAAAGGGCAAAGAGCAGACAGGAGTGAGAAAGTTTTCAAACACATTGTGTGCTACAGCCATCTCAGAGAGCTTCAGGTTTCACTGTGTGCCTATTAGCAGGATGGATGTTCCCTGAAAGCCATCACCTGAACCAAGTGCTTCTCCAAAATGCTGTTAGAAGGGAGAAGTTATAAGGATTCATTAGCTCTGTCCTTCCACCCTGATAAGCCTATCCTTTTGAGCCAGCAAAGAGGAGCCAAAGGCTTATGTATGGAAATATTGAATTGAAATGGATTCTCTTACTTCTGTGATTATAATGAATGATCCAACTACCATGTAGCTGCTTTGAGCTTCTCATAGTAAAGCACATACTAAGTGTTCAAGGACAAATTAGGATCTCCTGCAGGTGTGTGTCCTTCAAAGACATGTGTTCAAATCCTAAGGTTGTAGGGCACTGCCTAGAGAGGCAGTTTTCCCCAGAGCCTATCTAGGTTCCCTTGGAGGACTGAGGCTTGTTCCCCAGGCAGTCACCTTTGCCCTACATCCTGGAACTCAGGGTCATCGAGCTCCCCAAGATGGCTCTGGCATCTATTCCCTTGCCTCTGCCCCCTCGACATCGATTGGCTGTTTCCAAACCCCAGAACGGCTCCTGATTGGACCTTTCTGGGACCACCCCTGATTTGCTACTTCTACAAAACCAAATTTGAATATCCCCTCTGATGGGCTGAAACCTGTATGAGGTAACTGCTTCTGATTGGTTCCCCGCAAGCCCCAGAAGAGTATATAAGGGTGGTACACGGAGCAGTCTGGGTCCATTCCATCTACCGGGACAGACAAGGAAGAAATAAAGAGCTGTTAGAGCAGAGCACTTGGAGTCTTCATTGGGAAGAAAAGAAGCAAGGAGCAGCCATGGGCAGAAGCCTCTGAACCTGCCTTTTTCAAGGCTTCTCAGAGCAGCCATGGGCATAAGCCTCCTTTCCGGGTGGCATGGCTCCTGGGTGCCCAGCTCCCTGCCACCAGAAGACGGGCCTTTGGCTGCTGGTCCTTGCTCACAGCCAGAGCGAGTTCCACAGCAGGGCAACGCCCCACATAAGGTCTGATACTTGTGAGTGTATTTGGAGAGGAAATACTTTCCAAGTTAAAATGAGGTCATATTGGATTAGGATGAGCCCTACATCCAATGATTCATGCCCCTTTAAGGAGAGAGAGATTTGGAGACACACAGAGACACGCAGGGAAGAAGGCCTGTGACCACAGAGGCAGAGTGGGGTGATGCAGTGACAAGTCAAAGAATTCCAATTAACAGGCCATTTCTGGATGTTAGAAGAGGCAAGTCAGGACTTCCCCTAGGGCCTCCAGATGGAGCATGGCTCTGCTGACACCTTGATTTTAGACTTCTGACCCCCAAGACTGAAAGAGAATTAATTTCTATTGTTTTAAGCCACTCAGTTTACTGTGGCAGCCATGGGAAACTACTCCAGGCCCTCACACATAGAAGTCAATTGGCTCCTGCATCCTTGGTACAGCACCTGCTTGCACTCGTGTAGATCACCTGGGATGCAGAACTTAATCCCTTACCAGTTTTCATAAGAAATCCCACACTGTCAGCACATTGCAAATTTTTACATGTTTTAGTGAACATTTGGGAGGCCATTAGAAGAGTGATGATTGTATTCCACATCACATTCTAGCCTTTACTTTGACTGTCCTTCCCTTCTTTTTAAATTTTTAAATTTTTAAATTTTTGGCAATATGAGGAGCTTGAACCCAGAGCCTCATATGTACTTTGCAAGCACTTTACCATTGAACTGCATCCCTAGCCCAGTTTTATGTTCTATTTTGAGACAGGGTCTCACAAAGTTACCCATGCTGCCTCTGGCCTTGAGTTTGTGATCTTGCTGCCTCTACTTCTGGAGTTTCTGGGATTACAGGTGTGAGCCGCCATGCCCCACTTTCCTTCCAATTTATAGCCTCTTCTCACTCTCCTACCCCCTTCCCCACAAAATAAAGTGTAGCTGCTTCCCTTTATCCATGAGGGCTATGTTCAAAGATGCCTGGTAGATGCTGGAAATCATGCATAGTACTGGATCCTGTATATACTATGTATTTTTTTCCTGTACATACATACCTATGATAAAGTTTAGTTTATAAATTAGGCACAGTAAGAGATTAACTATAGGAACTAACGACAAAATAGAACATTTGTAAAAATGTACTGAAATCATCAGTATCACTACTCTTGCACTTCGGGGCCATTAATAAATAAAACAAAGTTTACTTGAATGTACAGAAGAAGAACCTCGTAATCCACTCCAAAGGAATCCCAAAATAATCAGCCATTGAAAACCCTGTGAGGACCATGCACAGTGGTGCAGGCCTGTAATCCCAGCGCTTTGGGAGGCAGAGGTGGGAGGATCACAAGTTTGAGACTAGAGGTAGGCTGAGTAATTTAGCGAGATCCTATCTCAAAAACTAAAAATAATGAGCTGAGGGTGCAGCTCAGTGGTCCAGCACTTGCAAAACATGCAAGAGTGAGGCCATGGGTTCAACCCCCAGTACTGCAAACAAAACAAAACAAAACAAAACAAAAAACAAAAACAAACAAACCCGTGAAACCCTGTGAGGGTCACTATGAGCCAGACCCAATTTTACTGCACGTAATGACAGCAGCAACAACTTGAACGTAAGCACTATAGGATCATGACAGCCCATCTGATAGCTGAGTGGCTAAAGTGTAGGTAACAGAAAGAATGTGGCTACTCTGGACCAAGGAGTGAGCAAAGTCTTGGACAGGCCAGAGCAGGACTGCATAAGCTTCCATCATACTACTAAGAGTGGCACACATTTTAAAACCTGTGAATTGTTTATTTCTGCAGTTTCCTATTTAATATTCTCAGGCCAAAGTTTACCACAGGTAACTGTAGCTGTAGAAAGTGAAATGTGGATAAGGAAGTACTACTGTAAAGTGGTCTTATGTTACACATAGCATTAATGGAAGGCCTTGAGTCTTTCAGTTCACTCTTACTTACCGAGGTATTTCTTTATAATAAATACAGGCTCTTCTGCAGGATTCTGGTGAATAAACCTGCTCCACCCCACTATATCTCTTTCCTCTTCCCTATTTAGAAGAGAATCAAATGGGTCTGAGGAGATTAGATGATCCCTGGCTGTAATTTGCCCACATGTTTGGGCTTTCCTGTCCTCGCTGATGGCCCCACTGGAGGAGCCCATTCCTCGCTGTCTTTCTTTCATCCTGCAGAGCTTCTGTGCCAGTCTCAAGCCTCCTCTCTCCCGCTAGCCTTTCCTTGACCACTCTGTCAGCGTTTGCCTCCATATCTGTCTGAGATCTCACTGCAGTGTGGACCATGTACTTCGAGGCCGGGGAGTTTTGTATGTTTCAGTGGTGGCCTCCATCTGGATTCTAGGAGATGCATGTAAGGGACTTGGATTTTAAGTGGAAGCAGATCTAAGCGCAGGATGAGGGAGCCAAGTCTATAATTCATTACTATGTGGCCTTTGGAAAGTCTGCTAACCTGGTTTTTGGATTTTTCATGCATATGAGGATGCTTTGATCACTAGAGAGTATTGTTTTGTCATGCCTCAGCTAGTCCATCAGTATTAAGTGTTCATTAGAATCTGGTTGAGTTGATCACATTCATACTAATTAGTTTTTTGAACACGAATGAGTCTATGGAACATTGCAGATACAGTTTCTACACATGTACATGCACGTGATTATAAAAAGCCATGGTCTACATGCTCGAGTCTTAAGTTCTGGTTGGCTTCTTTGTTACTGTGCTGTCACAAACTTAAGAATCAAAACACTTTATGGAAGAAATTTATTTATAGAAAAAAAATGGCTGAAACCAATGCTTAGAAGTAGATGACAGAAAAATAAAGCTCTCTTATTATCTCAGAACATGGGCACTGAGAGAAGACAGCCTCCAAGACAGGAAAGATGGCCTGTCCTGAAAGAAAACTCTTGATACTCTTGACATATGCTAGGGTGGACCCAGAGCTCTTAAATTAGAGCTACTTCCATTGTCACCTTTTGCCAGTGTTCAAGAATGGCACCCAAAATACAGAGTGGGCCCTTAGCGTATGCAATAAGGGATAACTTGTCTGTAGAGGAGTAGAAACAATTACGAAACTGACTAAAAGCTGGTCTGTTTTTTATCATCATTGTGTGCCAGCAGTTCTAAACCATGTCCAAGACAAAGTGCTCGCTAGAAAATAATCTTCTAAACACATGTTGGAGTCACTGTGGAGTTTAAGTAATAATTACATTAAATATCGTTATTACTTATTAAACATGGTATTCTATACAGACATTAAAGAATTCCTGGTAATACAGTTGGACCTGACATCCTTGTGGACTCTGATCCTTGTTCATGCCAGGAGGATGTTCCTTTGATCTGTAATTACTCCTTGCTCTGGGTGTGGTTTATGTGCTGTTGTTTGGGGTTTTAAGCAATAGATTTGAAATAAAGAACAGCGTAATGATTATTGAGATGAAGAAAGAGGACTAGGAGGACATGAATTTTCATGTTTTTACTACTACAATTATATGCAGTAGATTAAAAATTTTCCACTGTCTGCAATTTATTTCTGGCTCTTATCTTTGTTTCATGTCCTGATTTCCATGAGAACATTTTTGACATGTAGAGGGTTGGGGTATTACAAAAGGACTTCCACTTACAATGTCAAATCACATCATTTGCTGCTGTTCCTGTCAAATGGTGAAACTGATCATGTGGTTTAAATTCGCCTGCATGTGAAGCATGATCTAGGTTCAGGAATCAACTTGGCTACCACCAAGCACTGGGATGTGAAATTGCTTGATCTTCTCATTTGTGATAATCATGGAGGGTTCAGAGGAAGTAACTTTCAAATTGTTTTCCAGCTCTGAAATTTTGTAATGCAGACTGATTTTTGTACCCACAGAAATGCGTACAACATGCAGGTGCGCGCACACACACACACACACACACACACACACACACACACACAGACAAACACACAAAGAGCATTGGCGGACTTTCCAACTCCGTATTTATCTTGAGTAATTTTTGTCATTGCTTTTCAGATTCACCTACTGTTTGAGCAACTGTGAAAGTGAGCCACATCAGTTCCTGTTTCTCCATCTTGGCTATATTTCATCTTAAATTTGGTGTTTTCAGCATAAACATTATCTGTAATATCATTATTATGACTTTTTCAAATCTTTGAATGTATCCATTTGTCAACATTTTATCTGCCATGAGCTGCATCCCAGCTACACCTTCTTTTTCTGATAATTCTTATCAATATTATTTCTTCGAAGTCTTACAGGTCCTCCTCTTAGCCCTAGGGACTGGGTCAGCCTTATGGTAAGACAATCAGACAGCACCTCACTTTGGGCTGCATTGGTCTGGGGACTGCTGAGGCCCTGTGTAGGGTAGCAAGTGAAGTGGCTCATCACTCCCTGGTAACCTACAAGAGCAAGGAGTTAACCATTGTGGGTAATCTCTGACCTGCTGGGCTCAAGAGCAAGTGAATCAGGGCTTCCTCTTTTCCTCCCCAGACTACAGTTCCAGATGGCATTTGTGGGCTTTCAGAAGGCTTTTGCAGGATCTCGTGTAGTTTCTCCACGGCAGCATCCAATGCATCAGCTTCTTCTCCTTCCCTTTCCTGCTTCTGGTGGTCCTCACAATCATCTCTCCCATACTTTGCTTGCAGGGGAGTCAAGGCTACTGCCTCTTGTGCAGTTTTGAGAGGGAGGCCTCCAAAAGGCCTCTCCTCATGAAGGAGTAAGTTAAGGATGTCCTATGTTTCGCTAAAGCTTCAATGCCGAATGGACTAGGGCTACCACAGTTCTGCAGACCCACCCCTCCCCTCACACACTTTTTTTTTTCTTTTTTTGCAGTCGTGAGGGTTGGACCCAGGGCCTTGCGCTTTCGTGCTTTGCAAGTGCTGTACCACTGAGCTGCACCCGCAGCCCATTTTTTCACTTTTTGAGACATGGTCCTGCTAAATTATGCAGACTGCCTCTGGTCTTGAACTTGAGATCCTCCTGCCTCTGCCTCCCGGGTTGCTGGGAGTACAGGCATGCGCTACTGTGCCCAGCCCCTCACATACTCTTAAATGCCTCTGTGCCTTCAACAGGCCCAGTGGAAAGATGAACTTGCCTCTTCCTGTCCTTTTACAAAAACAAAGTGGAAGATGACAGGAATGCTGGACATACACAAAGACTCCCGTCAGGAGTGTCTGTAGGTCAAGTGTTGAACTATTTACCCCATTTACAACCCACTTTCCCAGACTGATGCTCACAAAGTACAGCAGCTCTCAGCTCTCCTGTTACACCAGCACGTGGGGGTAGCCAAGATGCTCAAATGCACCTGCCTGGGCAGCTTGCTGTTTCCTGTACCAACTCCTCCTGCCTTTCTTCACAATGTTCTGCGTGCCATGGGAAGCATGGCTTCTGAGGTTGAGCCTGAAAGTTTTCCAGGCTGCTCTGTTTTCCTGGCACACTACAGAACTTATTGGGGCCATAATGAAAGGCAGGCCTGCGATCGCTGTCATGTCAAGAACGCTGCAGTCAGGGAAGGCGACATGATTTCATGGCTAATGATTCACTCTCTAATATCAGTGTGGGCTGCAGTGAGGATAACCAAGTTGAGCTGTCTTAGATCGAATGATTCAATTAGGCCAGCTGTCCCTATTTGTCATGGCTCAACTCGCTTTCAAATTACCTTTCCAAAGTGCATACGTGCCTTAGCATAGAAGTTAACAGCTCAACTGTTTTTACAAAGAGGGAATACTTAGGCATGATTAGAAAGAAGTCACCTTTTTTTCTCCTTTCAGCTGTACAGGTTTCTCCGCACTCCCTACTGCTTTCTCTTGGGAGGTAGAGGATGTCTTTGCTCAGCTAACTGCAGCACCCCATCAGCTATTATTAGTGGGGTTAGCCTTAGAAGCCTTTTGGGGCATCTGTTGGGTGGAACTGGTTAACTCTAAAAAACAAACATTTCTCTACATTTAAGTTGCTAAAGAAAGTAGTATCAAGGTTAAAATGTGTTTGTGACTCACTTCCAATCCTTACATTAGCAGTTGAATAAACTTTGGGTCAGACAGGAAAGATTCAAGGATGACAAATGTTAACCTAAAACTCTGCAATAAAAGGGTTTATTGAACTATTCTAGATGTTAGCCCCAAACAAGATCAGGTCCTGAGACAAGTTCCCCAAACTACCAGCAGCAGGTCCAATTAGCAGATGGAAAAATCTCTGCTGGGCCAGAGTTAAGAGCATTTTATTAACAACAAAAATTTGGGGAAAGAGAGAATATATTATTTACATTGAACCCTCTTTCTCTATAAATACAAGGGGTGGAATTATGTGAAGTAGGAAAGTTTTAGGATAGGAGGGCAGGCTCTAGAGAAGTCATTGTTTCTGGATGGACTGGGGATGTAAGAAGGATGCATTGGTGCCTAAGATTGTGATGGGAATTGATGAAGATTCTAACATACATTCAGGAATGGAAAATTGTCTTTTGTTCTGTTGGGCCTATAGCTTCTTTATTGATCTCTTTCTTTCATCCTTTAGCCCTTATTAAATTTAGGACATCTCAGAATTTTTCTTTTACAGAAAGGAAGTTAGTGGGAATGGGAATGCAGCTCAGTGGTAGATCCTATGTTTGCATGTGTGAGGCCCTTGGATTCAATTCTCAGCATAAAGAGGAAGGATGTAAGGAAGGAGGGAAGGAAGAAAGGAGAGAGGAAAGGAGGGAGGAAGGAAGGAAGAAAAGTGGTAGACTCCATGTGGCTTCAAGACCAAAAGCTGTCTAAGAGACAGTGCTGTAAGTTACCATTGTTAGGAAGGTAAGGTGATAAGTCCAGAGTCTTCGTGTTTCTTTATGAGACATGTGAATTGTTTCATTGCCCTGGGGAAAAGTGACTCTCCTGCCACAAATGCCCTAAATAAAGGAATGAGCCAAGAAACATGCGTTTTTCTGCCTTCTGTGTGAGGGGCACTGCCCTGAGCCTGGGGGAAATGGAATAAAAACCAGGGGCCTGATTTCTCTCCCCAAACTGATGATTGTGAACTCTTATAGTTTGGGAATCATGGCTATTAGAAAGAGGAAAATAAAATGGAGTAAATCTAGAGTGGAATGGGCACAAGAACAGGGGGGT
Organism: Pedetes capensis; assembly: GCA_007922755.1. Taxonomy (NCBI): domain Eukaryota; kingdom Metazoa; phylum Chordata; class Mammalia; order Rodentia; family Pedetidae; genus Pedetes; species Pedetes capensis. The sequence goes on from VMDO01016006.1 coordinate 30,555, forward strand.
TGATAGAATGGGTAAAAGACTAAGACACACATGCTCACACACACGCTCGCGCATACACACACACACACACACACACACACACAAACACAATTGTGAAGTGGGGGTGGCAGATGAACTGGTCAAGATCCCCTCTAGCTCTGAGTCCTGTACCACGCAAGCCTCCTACCTGTCTCTTCTGTCTCCTTCTCCTGATCATCCTGAAATGTGGACACAAAGGATCGGGGTCGGGTGGGGTGGGGATGGTCTGAGGCAGTCAAGGCTCACCCTCTGTCCTGTCGTGGCCCGCAGTTTCCTTTCAACAGCAGCTTTTCCACTAATTTCTATGCTTCCCTAACTAGGGGAGTACCTGCCTGGAGACATAATTAGCCTAATTCCACCCCAGGTAGGGATATGGCTGCAGGCAGGCGGTGCTGTGCTGTGTGACATACCAAATTCTAAAATAACACTCAGCAGTGGGCAGCAGCCTCTAGGTCTGGACACTGCCAGGTGACCTCTTTCCCCCTCCTCCTCTGACCTCCTTTCCCAGCCTCACTGGAGACTGAGGTTCTGCCTCCTGGGTCTAGCAGGGGGCCTCTGCCCTGCCAAAAGCAGTAAGCAGGCTCTGCAGGGTTAGGGAGGCTTCCTGACATGGTAGGGTTTAGGGTCACCCCAAGACCTCACCTTCAGGGAGCCTCATACTTCCTTTTGTGGTCTAGTGACTAGGACAGGCAAAAATGCCAAGGTGGGGAAAATATCTGCTTAGGAGCCCACAGCAGAAAGGGGAAGGTTTTTTTTTTATTTTATTTTTTTATTTTTTTATTTTTTATCAAGGTGTTCTGCTATTTTTCTTTGCTTCCTGTCCCTGCTGCTCTGGTATTAAGAGAGCTTGATTCCCAGGGCTTGAACCCATCACTACATTGTCATTATTGCTGCTGCTCTGTGGAAAGAAACTGATAGTAAGTTTCCTTATTCTTCCTAATGGGAGAGAGTCTGTGACAGGCACTGAAAAAGGGACACCTTCTCCCCAAATTTGTGAATTACAGGCGTGAGCCACAGTGCCCAAGTTCTTATTACAAATCTTTATGCTACATTACAGTCTTTATGTCTTGGCCCTAAAGCGCAAGTCTCTTGAGGAAGAGCGACTACCCAGGAACCACGACCTTGATCATGGCTGAGCCCCTCTGCCCACAGTTGTCTGCAGCCCTGCTGGAGACCTTTGTGTGTGACGGGGTCCCCTCAAAGTTCCTCCTGCCCACTGCGGGGGACAGAGCCATTTTGTGCTCTAGTACTTTGGTGCTGATGTAAATCGAGTCATATTGTCCAGCTTCTAGTCTTTTTGGGCTTAGTGTGGGCTGGTACCCCTTAAGGAAGCCTTTCCTGACTCCCTGTCTCCATGGGTCTGGGCACAGGGCTCCTTCTGTCTGCTTTCACAGAACCTCACAGATCCCTCCTGTACCTCTAGAATCTGACTAGAGCATCAGATGGCCAGCCCACCCTCCATAGTGTTTACTGAGTGAGTGAGTGAGTGAGTGAGTGAGTTCATCACCTATAGTTCTGAACCCAAAAGCTGCACCAAGGCTGGGAGACGATGCAGCTCATTAAGTAACACGGCTTTCTGGTGCCTGAAGAATTCAAAACAGCTTTGATTCAAAATGTTGGCAAAATAGACTGCCTCCACTATTTTGACTTTTTCAGAAATGAATTGATGAGGTAATACATTTTGAAGCAATGCCACAGAAATATACCATGCTGTGCTTTTGAAACTGAAGTATGATGGGGACATTGCGCTTTTGGCTTATGTCCTTGTCATTGAAAGAGAATTCACTTGCTGGCCTCATCCTAGTAACCATGGACCCAAGAAGTGGCCCTTCTTTGGAGGTTGGTTTCTCTTCCTTTATGAGACAAGGAAGAGAATTGGCATGTGAAAATACATAATGTGCTGCAAGGAAGCAGGCAGCCAGGTCGTCCTTGGGTGGTATAACATTCCTTTGTTATATATGGATATTTGCTAGAATCATCAAAATACTTGATTATAAAGCTCAAGTGCAGAGTCTCCACAGTTCCTGAGCACATAAACTACAACCCTTCCACTTGTGGAGATGCTCAACTGAAAAATGACCTGGGTTTTCTGGATGTTTAAATGTTTTATTTGTGCAGCTCTCCGATGCTAGCTTTGGTCATCCAGAGAACATGTGGCATGACCTATTCCAGGTGAGGGCTGGCCCTTGGCCTGTGTAGTCATGCCTTGCTACTGTGTTTGTTTCTTACTCTTATGTAAGAAACACCCTCCTGCACCTGTGGATCTTCACAATTGGACACCAGTTTGGCCTCTGAGTTCTCTACATGACACTTCAGCCAGCCACTGTCAACTACAGGAGAGAAAAGCCTCCTTCCCTGAGTTCTGGCATGTGGCATTGTTATGTTACAGCCTCATTAAATAAAACAAATGATATAATTTCATTTGCAACTCATTATTTAAAACAGGTTGCCACACTTTTTCTATAAAAGGCTAGAGACTAAATATTTTAGGCTTTGTTGGCCACATATATTCTCTGCTGCATCATCTCCCTTATTTTTATTTGTGTTTTCAAAATAATTACTTAATGCTATAAAAATCATTCTTAATTTATAGGTCAGACCCAAACAGTCCTTGGCCTACTGGCCATAGTTTCTTGACCTGATTTAAAACAATTTATCTTTTAAAGGACAATTGGCCCCCTGCACCCACAGAGCCAACCTACCTTGCATTGAAAATATTCATGGAAAAAAATTGACACATGTATTGAATATGTACAGATTTTTTTTGTCATTGTTCCCTAACCATAGTATTTACAGTGTATTAGGTCTAAGTAATCCAGAGATGGGCTGGGATTTAGCTCAGTGGGTAGAGCACTGCGCTGCAGTCTCTGAGGTCCCAAGTTCAATTCCCAGCACCGCAAAAATGGGAGAAGGACCTGGCAATCCACTCCCAAGGCAATCCCGAAAACAGTCAGCCATTGAAAACCCTATGAGGGTCGCTATGAGTCGGATACCGACTCGACAGCACCTAACAACAACAACAACAATCCAGAAATAGGGCTGTGGTTTAGCTCAGTTGGCAGAGCGGTGCTCCACACTTTCTGAGGATCCAGGTTTCATCCTCAGCACTGCAAACATGGGAGAAGGATATGGCAATCCACTCCTGAAAACAATCCAGAAACAATCAGCCACTGAAAACTCTATGAGAATTGCTATGAATTGGACAGACACAACTCGATGGCACCTAACAACAACAATTCAGAGATGATTCAAAGTTACATGGAAGGATAGGTTATATGCAAATACTATACCATTTTATATAAGGGACTTGAGCGTTCACTGATTTGGGATACCAGGGATAACTATATGTGAAGGTAATGACAGTGTTTAACATGGAAACCTTTGTTAGATAGATATTCTGAGAAATGCATAAAGTAACTATTTCATGTGTGTGATTATATAAAGTTATAAAATTTTAAATTTATTATTCATGTTATATTGGATACTCAAAATATACCTGTGTAAATAGGACATGAATTATGTTTTTTACTGGGTTATGTAGTTTTTAGTTTAGGCAGTACATAATCATCTACAAATCTTACTGCTTGGATACAACTTACACTGTTGTTTTTTATCTGTATCTATTGAATAGGTCTAATTTGGAAGACCAGACAGGTTGCTTATAGACATTTATGAGTATCTGTTGGTATAAAAAAATCTTATAGTAGGAAAAAGTGTAAATTGTAGAGAGGTGACTAGTGCTCTAGAAAAATATTTCTGTCTTGTATATGGAGTTTATTTTTGTGGCATGGGGTTTCAGGAAGCTTTTGAGTAAGTGGTTACTCCCTTCACATACTCATTTTTTTTCTTCTGGTTACTATGAAGCTTCAGAAACTTGTACATGGCTCCAGTGTCGCTCATCTGGTATCACTTTCCTTTATTTTCTGAAGGAAATTTTGGTTCTCTTCTTTTTAGTCTGTAGGAATAGGCAATTTCAAACTCAGTGCTATGTTTCTATGTGTGTCTTTTTGCCCCTTAAATCAAGTCACTCTAAGGGATACCTACAGCCCAAATGAGGTCTTGAGAGATGAATAAAACATATTGATGTAAAAAAGGTCAAACAGAACTGTGTTGATCTGGATGATTCTAGAAGCAAGAATAAATCCAGAACACTCATTCTGAGCATAATACCTTTAAACTAGGCCCATTACTTAGAATAGTTTTCAGGAATGAAGAATTGGCAACTTGCCTCATTTTGTCAACTTGTGAATCTTAGAAACATATTGGATTATTATTGTCTTCACTGTCTTCACTGAAGCATATGCCTTGTTAGGTGTGGATAGTCCAAGGAGGTATGTAAAACCTGTCTGGGCTCATGTGTGCAGTATTAGGGCCTCATAGAGCAAAATTCACTGAATTTCAAATAGATCTAATTTGTTCCTTTGCTTGTGTTACTTTTTTTTTTTGCTTCTGAATTCTTTGTAGGAACATAGAATGATATATGTATATACATATATATGCATATATATGCATATATATGAAAATCAAGGTATACATTTCAATATGGACCATTTATTTTTGCCTTCTTTTTCTGTGATAACAGATAATGTCTATGTAGAGGATATCAATTACAAAACAAGGGTAAGGTCTCATTGGAATCAGAAGTTCTTGGCACAAGTATACCCTCGATCATTATCGGTAGCTATGTGAGAAGTTCAGGTTCAAGTCTCAGCTCCATTCTTTACTAGCTGTGTGAAGTAAATCTTTTGGAGGCTTAAAATTTTTTATCTGTAAAACTGGGCAAATAAGTAATACCTAATTTATAGAGTAGTTCTGATTAAATGAGTCACTATATTTGGTAGAAGTTACTTATACCATGCCTAGAGTTATATAAATGTTAATTAATTTAATTTAAACATATATTGGCGATATTTCTCCCCTCTGGCATCTTGCCCAGCAACTCTTCTAGGCCCCAGAGATCCATGCTGGCTGTCTCTATAAGACATCGATGCAGATGAAGCATGTGGTAGCGGCTGAGTTTTCCACTTCCATCTGGATGTTTTTGGCATCGTGCAGACATTGTTGCAGCATGCTGAAGTCACAGCATAAGCTGATATTTTTGAAAGTCCCCACATTGTGTTAGTTGAGTGTGGTTGATACTTGTCTTATAGGTTCTAGTCCTCTAGGAACCTACCTTCCAAGGCTTCCTGAGCCACCCCTAATCACAGGTAGTGCTGTGGGGAGACTGCGGCTGGATGGTGAGGGATGCCCTTCTCTTTCTCTCCATGGAGTTACCATCCTTATATGTCCTAACAGAGAGTCATGTGGGAATAATCTGTATGACAAATACTGATGCTTCAGAAGTTAAAAAGCCCACAAAACTGTAGAAGGTTCTACAATCAAGAAATTGCTTTGTAAATATGATAATTATTGAATGGTGTTGAGGCATGTGATAGAGTTGGAGGAAGAGCATCCTTGAAATGAGGCCACATTGTAAGGGAGCGTTTTCTTGTACCTAGGGTCACTGTGAGTTGCACCTGACTCTGTAGCACCTAACAACAACAAACAAGAATGCTAAAATCAAATGAGGAGTACAGAGCAGCAGGCCTAACTCAGGGAATCTGAGAGTCAGGGAATCTAACTCCATTCAAGACCCAGAGCTCATGCTCTTTGGAGAAGTAAAGTCAACTTGTGAAAACAGATAAGTTCAGGGGCACAGCTTTTGGATATAGGGTTTTGCATGTAGTCAGGATTATGTATTGATTTTGAATAGAAGGTTAGAGTTACCTGTCAGGCCCAAGTCAGTAGCATAAAAACCTAGAATCAGGGTGACAGGGAAGTCACAGTGTCGCCTCCTGACTGGTGGCAGCAGGATGGGAAATGGAGTGCAGTGCCCTGGCACAGAGCAGCCAGCATACTGGTGGCCCTGGCTCTCCACCCAATCATCCCTATTTCTAGTGCTCAGTTCGCCTACTTCTTTTTATTGCATTAAAAGAAAGAATGCTTTCTCTTCCTGTGACCATACCTAGCAAGCCTTGTGCAGACCTGACTTGGCCTTGGGAGACCTTGCTTATGGCTCTGTGTTAGCTACCAACTAGTAGTGGGACCTCAGGGCCTTGTGCAAAGAACGGACTGGGCTGGATGCCTTCAGGTGTCCTTTCCAGTTTTCCTTTCTCTACTAAGAATACGATGGAGCAGGTAGGAGAGCTGGGCCTGATTAATGGTTATATTCTCTATCTCATTGCCCAGATAATCCTATGAGACAAACAAGATTTGCATTTATTGTTTATTCAGTGTCCTTTCCCCACCAGATATCTAAGTAAAGCTGGTAGCTTTTGATCCCTTTACCTGAAAGTATCACTTAGAATGAGATCTCATGATAATTACCATGTAGGAGACAAGGAGATTAAATACAGCTTATTCTCATCATTCACTGTTGCTATTCTATAATGTTGGCATGAACACTGAATTAGTGAATACTGAACCATTGTTCCTGTGGTAAATATAGGATTAAGTTCCTACAACCCTCTGGTCACATATTTGTTACCCAGTCAATAAGTAACCTTATGTTCTGTCTATTTCTGGTTAAAGATGAACTCCCAGCTGGCAGCCTTATAGCTCATGCCTGAACAAAGCTTATGTAACACTTATTTTCTCTGTACAGTATCTTTCAGTTTCTTGCACTTTGAAATCCTAGACAGCACTTCAACATTATTTTCAGGAGCCATTTTAAACAGTGAAATTATCAATGCAAAACATACAAAAATGTGAAAAACATGGTGCTAAATATACCACGAAGAGAACATTTGCTTACAGTTTGAAAGCTGAAGTACAAAGGCAGTACAAAGGCACAGCCTTTATTTGACCTCGACTGGGAAGTTACATGTCAAGCAAATTTTTTGCTTCTACTGTATGCATATCCACAAATGCCTGTCAAAAGGCTGTGAGTATTGATTTGGGGTTATGATACACTTTAGAAAATATCCAAAGTTACAGATAACAAATCTGAATAATGAGGATTGGCTGTATATTATATGAAATTATACTAGGTCTTAGTTTAAGGGAACACAGTTCTTCACTTTATATTGTTTAACGTCTGTGTGTATTATTATTTAAGTTGATATCTAATCTCCTGTAACAAAGAGGACCTAAATTAATGTATATTAAGGAAAATAGAGGGTCTGTCCTTAAGCTCCTTTAAGGATGTGTAAATGCCCCAAGTCTGCAGCCGTACCACTGTGGCATTTGATCCCATCAGATCTTGAAAGCTAAGCAGGATCGGGCCTGGTTGGTATTTGATGGGAGACTGCCTCGGAACACCAGGTGCTGTAGCTTGGGAGAAGGGCCCAGCAACCCACTCCCAAAGAACAATCAGCCATTGAAAACCCCATGAATAGCAAAGAAACACTGACAATAGTGTTCCATCTCTTATACATAGGGTCCCTATGGGTCAGACACTGACTTGACGGTACCTAACAACAAAACAAAACAACAAATGCCCAAAGTGAGCTGTCCTTTTTGGCCAGGAGCTTGTTTCTCCATCCCTAGATTGCAGATACTTGGATGTTCCTGGTCACAGGAAGGGTAAAGGAAATATGACCAGAATGAAGTATCTCTATGTAAGAACAAAGTGATAATAGAGTTTGCAAACATTACTTCCACTCACATTCTAATTTACCAAAAGGCAAATGTATTTCTCATGGGGAAGTCATGTGTCCAAGCAGAAGTGTCAAGTGGATTTTGATGGCCAAATAACTGTCTATGAATAACATTGTTGTGTTAGCTTTTCTTATGTCGTTTGTTTTAAAGCCATGAGTTAACAATGACAGCAATACTAATAACAACACAAAAGGATTAATGAAAGTCTTAATAATACAGAACTTAGAACTTGTTTCTGGATTTTTGAATCAAAAGAAGCCTCTACCAAACACCTGAAATAATAATTATATTGAATATTGTCTTGGGTCAAGTATCAAAACAATAAATTTAGCTGGAAGTGTTAGTTCAGACACACTATCTGCTAAACAAGAACAAACTGCTTTTCCATCAATTTTTGATAAAAGCTGTCTTACTGAGAATGCAGTATCAAATCTTAGAATGATGGTGTTGTGGTTGAATCTGAAATATCCACTGAAGAAGGCTCACATGTTAAAGGTTCCATTGCCACCTGAAGGGCTCTTGGAAGGTGATTGGATCTTAAGGGCTCTAACCTAATCAATGCTTAATCCACTGATGGGTTCATAATTTGTTGGTGTTATTGGGAGTTGGGGATGCACTGGAGGAGGTAGGTCACTGGGGGGGGCCCGTATGCCTTTAAAGGGCATATCTTGTCCCTGACCCTTGTCTGTCTTTCTCTGCTTCTTGCCTATCATGAGGTGAGCTGCTTTGCTCCACCACATGCTCTCGACCATGATATTCAGGAATTAATACAGGAATTAGAAGCTCATGAAACCATTGGAAAGATAGGGGAGTGAGTATTAGAGAAACAGTCTCCAGTGGACAGGAGATCAAAAAGCATACAAGTACAGAGCATTGGACAGTGATCGCCTCTACTTATAGCCCCAAAGTTTAATGATTCTCAGGGGATGCCTGGGAGCTTCCATCAAAAGCTTATACCCACCTTCTGCCAAATCCTTCTATGATTGCCTCAGGAGAAGGAATGTCTTGAGCCCTGCCTCTAACTTCCATACCTCAGGGTTAGTTCTCCCACTGGTAGAATCTAAGATGGAACCCTTCAATCAGTATAGATCCAAAGCTTCCAAACAAGCCATTAGGGGGAGAGGACAATAGAGGGAAAATAGAGTGAAACTGCTGATAGAAAATCAAATATGTCTGGGTAGGGAATTTTCTCTGCTCTACTTTTAGACTTTTTCATCTCTCACTGCATAAGCCACTTGGGGTTAGGTTTTCACTTACAACTAAGGACTAGTTAGAAGATCATGATAACAGTCCAGTTTCAATTCCATACATCTTTATTTTGGGATACAATTATTAATAAATCATGGTTCCTGGTCCTAAAGATCTCATTAATCAGACACATTCTAACTAACTAGCAACCTACTGAAACAAAGGGATACCAAAGGAACAAAGCCTGACCAGTCTTGAACGTGTCAGAAAATCACACACATTCTAGTGTCAGTGATGGATACCATAGGGCTGTGTACTGAAAATACTAAATAGGAGTTGTCCATGTTGAACAAGAGGATCTGGCAAGTGGCATTCCATGTTAGTTTTGCCTCATAGTGACAAAATACCTGAGACTAATCAATGTAAGGGAGGAATGGTTTTCAGAGGAGTCAGTCCACAGCTGTTGGTTTTGTCACCTGGAGTCTGTGGTGGCACAGTACGTCATGGGAGAGCATGTGCTGGAGGAGGTGGGCTTGTCCCACAGAGGCCAGGAAACAAAGAGAGAGACAGGAAGGGGGCAGAGTCCCAGTATCCCCTCCAGGGGCAGATCTCTAATGATCTAACTTCCCTCCTCTAGGCCCCACCTTCTGAAGGTTCCACCACCTTTTGGTCACACCGTAGGCTGGATCCAGGCATTTAGAATATGGGTCTTAGGAGGACATTTAAGACCTAAACCATGTGCAGGCATGTCCAACCTGCAGCCCGCAGGCCATGGACAGCTAGTAATATGGCCCCACATCTTGTACTTTAAAGTACTTCTTTTCTTTTTTTTTTTTAAGTGATTTTC